>JAYJMF010000031.1:2062828-2086297 GCA_036873715.1 Salvia sclarea | reverse complement strand
TAGTTAAGTTAAATAAAAATCTTTGATCATAATCTTAATCATGAGAGTAACTAATCAGCGGATGATAGGAATTAATCCTTAAAAAAATTAAACATTTTGGTTGATTTTATCTTTTTTTATTTGATGGGTTAAATTTTATCTTTTATAAAGAAAAATGGTTTACTTTTATCTTTTTTATTTGATAGGTTAAATTTTATCTTCTCTATAGCAAAATGATTAAAATCACCTATTTCCTCTAAACAAATCCATCCCTAATTAAATTATTAATAATGATTTTACGAAGTTTGGTCATGATGACCGGACATGTCCAATGCGAACTATATCCTCTGATTGAAAAGTAGACCTTCGTTCAATTTATGATCCTCATATAATCATTATAGTTAAGTAGAAGAATTGATGATAAAAATACAAAAAAATCAAATTTTAGTAATTTAATCGAGGATTTTAAAATTTTGGACATACTTTCCTCAAAAAAAGAGATTGGAGATGATCAGTTTTGAATTCTATATCATTCAAATTTTGAATGCTCTATCATTTAAGCTATATTCGCTAACTATAAAATTTAAGTAATCTAAAATATAATAATAAAAATAAACATGGATTCTAAAATTTTGGGGATAATAAGTTCCCAAAAAAAAGAATGGAGATGATGGGATTTGAACTATATCATTCATATTCCGAATGCTCTACCATTTGAGCTACATCCCCTAATTGATATGTAAACATTCATTATAATTTAAATTTTAAAATAAACATGGATTTTAAAATTTTGGAGGTAATTAATTCCCCAATAAGATATTCGAGATGATGGGAGTTGAACCATATATCATTCATATTCTGAATGCTCTACCATTTGAGCTACATCCCCTAATTGTTATATAAATATTCATTATAATTAAATTTTAAAATAAACATGAATTTTAAAATTTTGGAGGTAATTAATTCCCAAAAAAAAAATGGAGATGATGGGATTTGAATCCTATATCATTCATATTCCAAATGCTCTACCATTTGAGCTACATTCCTTAATTGTTATATATATATTCATTATAGTATAAATTTTTGTAGTGCGGCTGTCCTTACGTTTTTTAATGTCATTGCTTAATAATCTTGGGAGTCCTTTTTCTTCATGGCCTTTTTGTCAGTTTGGACTTTTCTTCATAGCCTTTTTGTCTCGTTTGTGCTATTTTCCCAACACTTTTTTCTATTTCAATTAAATAAACGAGCTACCACTAGATGCTTTCAATAATGCTTGGTGAAATGACCTTGAAACAAACTTAAAATTGGAATGGGAGGCAACTAGAGGAAGGCATATATTGCTTATCTGGGCATGAAAATTCTCAAATTAATTAAGGCCTGCTTTGTTTTGGTTGTGTTTAATATGTAGCATCTTTTTTGTGGGGCAACAAAGTTGTACTAAAACTTCTCAGATCTCTCTCAACAAAGACAAACTTTTCCAACAAATACCACTAAAACTCAAACCTCAATAAACTTCAATGCAGCATGCCAAGGTTGGACTTGGACTTATTCTCCTTTCTCAAAGGTTTGCTTTATACTTTTCAAAAGTTCTAGCGAATAGTATTTACAAAA
This sequence comes from Salvia sclarea, assembly GCA_036873715.1. Classification (NCBI taxonomy): domain Eukaryota; kingdom Viridiplantae; phylum Streptophyta; class Magnoliopsida; order Lamiales; family Lamiaceae; genus Salvia; species Salvia sclarea. The sequence continues at coordinate 2,084,707 of JAYJMF010000031.1, read as the reverse complement.
CCATAGGAATAGTAGATGCCATGATATCTCGTTACTATACATCTGCATTCAATACATAAAACGTGATGTTTATTTAGGTTATCTGGATACTAAGGGGGCATTTACTTTGAGTGATAAGCTAGATTGATAAAACATTGGATTGAGTATTTAAAGGATAAAATGCTCAAACTAGTTAGAAATTAAGCGATCCATCATCAACGCATCAAAGTAAACAGTAAATTAGCTTTAGACTATTTTTATCTATCGATTCTATCACACAAAGTAAGTGCCCCTAAACATCCTTTTCTCCTCTCCCTTGAAATATGATGTTAGTTCTCCACAACTCTGTGTTTCATTTGAATAGTACACGCCATGATATTGCTATGCAACTTCATTGAAGAGATTAAACGTGATGGTTATGCAGGAATATGGTGTTAGTTCCACAACATCACTGTTTGAAAAGTAAGGCCATGGAATTAGTCACAATTTGATTAGTACAAATATGGATTCCATATTTACTTACTATAACAAACTTCAATTAGTATATTCTCCACAACTCTATTATCTACCTCATCATAGAAACAATAAACTAAATTCTATGATCCCCATATGATGATATAGAAGAGAAGAGGTATATATAATTATGCATTCTTTCTAATTCTCTTCTATTTGATCTTTGATTTCAGTCATTTCACTATTCAAGAAACTCTTCATCCAATTTTGCACATTGAACAATGATGTTGCCCTCACTCCTCGGATTCATTTCACTCCTATGTCTAACAACAACAACAACAACAATGTCCCAAGAAATATCTTGGACAATTACGAAGAATTGTACTGATAAGTGTGGAAATGTCACCATTCCTTACCCTTTTGGAATTGGCCCCGAATGCAGTGCAAATTCCTCCTTCGCCATCACCTGCAACGACACGAAGCCATTCCTGAGCAGCATCAACCGTGAAGTAGTGAACATATCCGTGCACGGTGTAGTCATTGTAAATCAGCCCGTCTCACCAATGAATTGCTCGGCTGAGCAGAGATCCGGATTCCTGCCTCTCTCGCTTGAAGGAAGCCCCTTCAAAATCTCACCGCGCTACAACTCACTGGCGGTGTTAGGCTGCTCGAATTCAGTGTGGCTGCTTGCGAACGAGACGACCACGGTTGGAGGATGCATGGCCATCTGCGAAACAAATAGCTCCAGCGGCAGCAGCTGCGATGGCCTCAACTGCTGCAAGGCCACAATCCCAGCAGGACTACAGAGCTTTCGATTTAGTTATCGAAGTATACACAGTAGCAGCGATCAATTCTGCGGCTATGCCTTCCCCGTTGACAAGAAATGGTTCCTGCAAGATTACACGAGATACAGAGGGCTTCAGATCAATCAGTCGTACCCTTACGATCAAGAATTCGTATCTGCTCCCCTTGTGCTCGAGTGGGAACTCGACACCCGAATATTAAATGTTGCTAGAACTTGCAGAGTTGCTGCTAGCTACCGTCGCAGTTCAAACAGCGACGTATACTCCGATCTTTCAACATCATTTAATCTTCCAAGTTACTATAAAAACCTTGAATATGTATCTTCGACCAGATATTGCTCTTGTAAAGATGGCTACCAAGGCAATCCCTACTTACCTCAAGGATGCATTGATATAAACGAATGTGCCCTTAATAGGACGAGAACCATTCGGGTGTGCACCAGTGCACGGGCTTGCTCCAACACTACAGCGGATTTCTACTGCGGCTTGGCGACTTGCCTCAACACAATGGGGGATTATACTTGTCACTTGCCAGACGGCAATTCTAAGAGCAAAATAGCCTTCATCAGCATCGGCAGCGTGCTAGGCGGGGTGCTTCTGCTCCTCGCAGCCTTCCATGCCGGGAGGGTTGCAAGGAAGAGGATCAAGGCTAAGCGCAGGCAAGAGTTCTTCAAGCGCAACGGCGGCTTGCTACTACAGCAGCAACTTTCTTCCACTGATAAAAGCCTTGAGAAAACAAAGGTGTTCAGTTATAAGGAGCTGGCAAAGGCTACTGACAACTACAATGAGAATCGGATTCTTGGCCACGGCGGCCAAGGCACAGTCTACAAAGGAATGTTAACCGATGGCCAGATTGTTGCAGTCAAGAAATCCACCAAGGTTGAAGAAGGCGATCTGCAGGACTTCATCAATGAGGTGGTCATTCTCTCACAGATCAATCACAGAAATGTGGTTAAACTGTTGGGATGTTGTTTGGAGACTGAAGTCCCCGTCCTCGTCTACGAGTTCATCACCAATGGCACACTCTTCCGACACATCCATGATCCGAGTGAGGACTTCCCCTTGTCTTGGGAAATCCGGCTACGGATTGCAAGAGAAATAGCGGGCGCTCTTGCTTACCTGCATTCTGCTGCATCTGCACCCATCTATCATCGAGATATCAAGTCGACCAACATTCTGTTGGATGATAAGTATGGGGCTAAGATTTCAGATTTCGGAGCATCAAGAACTATCTCTATTGATCAAACACACCTCACTACACGAGTGCTCGGGACATTCGGGTACTTGGACCCAGAATACTTCCAGTCGAGCCAGTTCACAGATAAGAGCGATGTGTACAGTTTTGGAGTGCTTATGGTTGAGCTTCTAACAGGAGAAAAAGCAATAACTTCCATTAGAGCTGAAGCGGGGAGGAGTTTGGCAACACAGTTCTTACACTTGATGGAGGAAGATCAATTGTTTGATATTCTTGATGAAAGGGTGGTCAGAGAGGGGAAGAGGGAGGAAATCATGGCTGTGGCTCAACTTGCAAGAAGATGTCTGTACTTGAATGGTAAGAAAAGGCCGACGATGAAGAAGGTGGCGATCGAATTGGAAGGAATTCAAATGGTGAAACTCATAGAAGATTCAAGAAATCAGCAAAATGAAGATTGTAGCAAAGAGAGCGAAGCTGTTGAGGTTTTTGAAACCTACGAAGACTTCTCTTCCATCACAGAAAGCATGCGTTTCGATTCCAATTCCATCACCGCGCACTCACAAGATGATCATCATCGATTGCTACAATAAGTTATGATGGTAGTTGAGTTGGATAGCTAGATGTACAAAATTATTTCAAATTTACAAGTATTATTATATTTGTAGCATCTTTTGGTAATTTCATTGAATTGAATCTTCGGACTTCTTTTATCACTTGTGACTCAATCTTTATTGATGAGTTCAAAATGAACTTCATCAACAAATTTGTATTCGGTGGAAGAAAATCGAGACAAAGATCAAAGAACTTGCTAATATGGGGAAAGTTTTATTTGAATTTGAATTGGGATTATCAAAAGTAGGGAGAACGATAGCTTTTCCAAAAGTAAGAAATAATATAGTAATAATGAAGACCCTTCTAATTGTACTATATATGAATGTCCTAATTATAGTGAAAAGACTAAACTTAATACTAAGAGGTCTAAGGGAAGCTCACTTGGCCCAAGCCTCGTTCGAACCTATAATACAAAAATCAATGAAAAAAAAAATTACCTTACAGAAAAACGAGTAATCGGTCAATAGTTAGGGGCTAACTTATCACAGAAAGCTATTTAATGATTTCCATTTCACTAGATAAAACGTTAGTTTCACATTCAAGCTCATCATTATAAATAATTACTGAAATCGAGTAATAGTCAAAAGCATATAAGCAAATGTAATTAAAAGGACCACACACAGATAGTAATCCTAACCTTATTTTCTGTGAGGCATTTCTCCAAACATATTCCACTCAACAGGAAATGAGCACATAACATGATTTCTGTTTCAAATCAAGTTAAGCACAGAAACAAATAAAATAGGCAATCAGCCAAAACTGAAGAAGGCGGCGGCGGCGGAGTACCTGTCGAGGGTGCGGCAGCGGTTCACCGGAAATCCAAGGGGATTGGTTTCGTGGATTCAGCTTTGAGAGAGAGAATGGGATTTTTTGTTTCGGTAGAACAGAGCGTGTGTTTTCTCTTTTCTGCTGAGAGATGAAGGCGGCAGTGCTGTGACACCGTGGTGGGCGGCGATGGCGGCGGTATTGGGTGGTCGGACGGCGAATACTGGCCGGAGAAGGAAGGAGAAATCTGTCGGTTTTCCTTCTTTTGGAATTGCGAATAGAATCCGGCCAGACGACTGACGATAAGTGAAGTTTCAATTTAATCTCCGACTAGGGTTTCTGAAATTCGAAATTGGGAAAAATTCACTTTTAGTTATTTACAATCTGGTCATTGAGTTTTCGAGTATTACAAACTGACCACTCCTTAAGTTTTAAAATTCCAGCTAAACAACCACTAGTAACATAGTGTAGCACAATATCCATTCAAATATTCAATGATCAAAGATAGCACAAATGTCCAACAACACACAAAATTATCAGCAAACAAATGCATATGAGGAAACTTCCATAACAATAATATCAAACACATGATGATTTGATCGAATAATCAACATTAACATTACAAAATAAACAAATGGCATCCATAATAGCACTAGTTTCCATTACTTGCTCAAGATTCAATGGTTTCTGAGACGGAATAGAAGTCGTCAGAATCAACAGAACTGAAGCTGCTGCTGCTGCTGCTGCTGCTGCTACTACTTTGGATCTGACATTGCAAGAATTCAGATTCTTGTTTCTCTACTTGGATTGCATCCAAATCGCGTGCGACTTCCTTCATCGTCGGCCTGCCCTTACCATTCAAATGCAGACATCTTTTCGCTATTGTCGCCATAGCTGTGATATCTTCCATTTTGCCTTCCTTGAGCACCCTCGCATCAACAATATCGAATAACTGATTTTCCTCCATGGAATGCAAGAAATGCATTGCCAAACCCCTTCCTTCTTCAACTCTAACAGCAGATACTGCTTTCTCCCCAGTTAGAAGCTCAACCAGCACCACGCCAAAACTGTACACATCGCTCTTCTCTGTGAACTGATTCGACTGGAAGTACTCTGGATCCAAGTACCCAAAGGTGCCTACTACTCGTGTTGTCACGTGAGTTTGATCAATGGAAATGGATCTTGATGTCCCAAAATCGGATATTTTGGCACGGTATTTCTCATCCAAGAGTATGTTGGTTGACTTGATATCACGGTGATAGATGGGAATGGATGCAGAAGAGTGCAAGTAGGCGAGTGCTCCGGCTACCTGTTTGGCAATTCTCACCCTCATTTCCCAAAATAATGGGAAGTCGTCGTGGGGATGATGGATGTGAGAGAAAAGTGTGCCGTTAGGGATGAACTCGTAGACAAGACGAGGAACTTCACTTTCCAGACAACATCCCAACAACTTCACCACATTCCTATGATTAATCTGTGATACAATCAAAACTTCATTGATGAAGGCTTCCACATCGCCCTGGTTCACCCTCTCGGACTTCTTCACTGCCACAATTCTTCCATCTTCCAACATTCCTTTGTAGACGACGCCTTCTCCACCACGGCCAAGTATTCGGTTCTCATTGTAGTCGTCAGTAGCCTTTGCCAACTCAATGGAACTAAACAACTTGGTTTTCTCAATGCCATTCTCAAATGCAGCCAACTGTTGCTCCAACAGAATTCCCCCGTTTCGCTTAAAGAACATGTATTTACGACTAGCCATGACAGCCTTGATTGCTTGTGCAATAGCTTTTCCGAACATCCAAACACCAACGAGTAGAATCAGCCCTCCAACCACACTGCCAACGACGATGGATGCTATTTTGATGCCATTTAGAAACTTTTTGTCATATCTAGGGCTAAGACCACAATAGTAGCTCCCATTTGTATTGATGCAATTCGTATAGCAATTATTCGATGTCGTGTTGCTACATTCATCGATATCACTACATCCTTCAACTATATATGGATTTCCTTCAAATCCATGTCTGCAGGAGCAATATCTAATGGAAGATACATAATCATACTCACTAAAGTAAAATGAATATCTATACTCGTTTTCGAAATTACTTATCAGTGATTGGCATCGATGATCGTCAAAATCTCTGTTGCAAAACTCAATAGGAAATAGGCTTCTCAAATAAAAACCAAATTGTCGACGATATGTGAGGTTATAATCACGAGGATACGTGCAAATACTATAATAGGGAACTCGATATGTTTGAGTACCAAATTCCCACTCAAGTACGAGCGGGGCAAATCCAAACTCTCGATCACCCACAAGGCCTTCATTTTGCAGCCATTTCTTGTCAGCTGTTATAACATACCCACAATTGCTTCTATTTCTCATATGGAAGCTTTGGTAAGTATACTTAAGCTCTTGGAGTCGTCTCGGAAATGTTACCTGGCAACAGTTAACGCCATTGCAGCTCGTGTCCGTGGAATTAGCATCACAGACGGCCGTGCACCCTGCAACTGTCGTTTCATTCGTATGCAACCACAACGAACTGTTGCAGCCCGTTACAAGCAACGAATTGTAGTGTGCTGAGATGGAGAATGGACCTCCCTCGAGCGATATAGGCAGAGATTCTGTTCTCAGCTGGCCATCAGAGCAATTCATAGGCGACACGGGCAGATTTACTATCACTGTGCCATTCAAAGAAATGTTTAGAATTTCCAAATTGATGGTGCTCAAGAATGGCTTTGGAGGAGTTGTTGAATTTCGACAGATCACAGTGAAGGAGGAATTTGCACTGCATTCGGCGCCAACTCCGAAAGGATAGGGAATGGTGAGATTTCCACACTTTTCTTGACAATTAGGCATCGACAAAGATGCTCCCAGAGTTGATGTTATGGCAAAGCATATGGTGGAAAAGACTTGGATCAGCAAGCCTAGCTTCATTTCTGGAAAAAGAGAAGTTTTGAACTGAATCATGAGGTTGATCTAATTGTACAAAAATATATAAAAAGGTATAAATTCACTACATAGTCAAAGATTTAATAAACAAAAGGTGAAAAACAGAGAGTTACAACTTTTAAGAAAGAAGAAAAAAGAGACAAGTCAATACTCTAACAACTCCAGTGTAAGATCCACCAAAAAGATATCATTACAGAAATGAAAGGAGTTTCCTTGTGTTATATCAAACTTTTCATTATGATACACTAATTTAAAACTGAGTACCAAAACAGCAGAAAGTGATAACATGGTTAGACCATCTATCTTTGAAATAAGCATATCAATTTGTTGTGATAAGTAATCATATATATCCAAAAATCAATTGTTCACATACCTTATTTCTTAGTTGTAACGTGAAGCTGAGCATAAAACCTTATATGATCTTGGATTTCTAGAGTGAGAGAGAGAGAGACTCTAGAAATATAAAATGCTAATGATTGATACAAAATGAAAGACTTGGAAAAATGGTACAAAACAGACTTATTCTCATTTACAAGTTTGACTTGTACTTCTCATAAAAACCTGAAAAGTCTTTATAGCTTATAATATCAATGGCATAACATCTGATTTTTCAGAGCTTATATTATTATATAATTTTATATTATATCATTGTTAACTGTTAAGGTATTAGTTTTCCACAGCTCTGTTTTGAAAAGTAAGCAATTGGAATTAGTCAGAGTTTGACTACCATAAATATGGACCTCAATATCTACTTATAACAACAAAATTCTTTGCCTAATTAACCAATTGAGAATGATGGTGTCCCAACTCCTCGGATTCATTTCATTCCTATGCCTAACAACAACAATGTCCCAAGAAATGTCTATCAAGAAAGGTTGTCAAACTAGCTGTGGAGATGTCACCATTCCTTACCCATTCGGCATAGGCCCCGAATGCAGCCGAAACTCCTCCTTCGCCATCACCTGCGACGACAGCACGAGTCCTCCAACGCGGTTCTTGAGCAGCATCAACCGCCAAGTAGTGCACATCTCCGTGCACAGGGTGGTCATCGTGAACCAGCCCGTCTCGCCAATGAGCTGCTCGCCCGAGCTGATACCCGGATCTCTACCTATGTCGCCCAAGCTCACATACTTTTCAATTCAGTTGCAGAAGCATCCAAAGAAGCAGCCATGGATCATGGAGCTACGACCTTCCCCGTCGATAAGAAATGGTTGCAGCAAGACTACAGAGGCCTCCACACCAACTGTTGTGACGGAATAGGATTAAAGAGCAACAAACAATCAGAAAACCGAAACAAAAACGTAAAGAACACACAGATTTACATGGTTCACCAATTGGCTACGTCCACAAGCAGAGAGGAGAACAGATTTCACTATATAAATAGTACTAATAGTATACACCAGACAGGCTCAGCCCAAAACTAACACCATATGGATAGTGCGAAGCGGGAGAATAACTCAAGGCATCCCAACACCAACCAAGAATTCATATCCGTGCCACTTTTGCTCGAGTTGGAGCTCGACTACGACAACCCAATGATCAACAGTCTTGACACCTGCAAATAAGCTGCTAACTATCGCCACCTCTCTAACACTGACAACTACACCGATCCTTCGACGCCTATTACAACCACCATGAATATGCATCCTCAACCCACTACTGCTCTTGCAAAGACGGGTACCAAGGCAATCCCTACGTTGGCGAAGGCTGCGTTGATATAGACGAATGCGCCCCTCATTCGAAAGTGACGTTTCTCATATGCACAGAGGGAGGAGCTTGTGCCAAGCACAGTTGATAAGTACTGCGGCACAGGGACTTGCTTCAACAAGATTGGGAGTTATGGCTGTCGCTTTGCAGACGACAAGTATTCTAGGACCAAAATAGCCTTCATCGTTGGCAGTGCCGTTGGCGTGCTGATTCTGGTCCTCGCTGCCACCAGAGCTATAAGGAAAAGAATTGAGGCGAAGCACGGTCACGAGCTCTTCGGCTTGGAGCTGTCTTCGACTGATTACACGAGAATCGGAATCGAGCCTTAATTACAGAGGAAATGCCAATTCCACCCAGATTTGTGAAGATGTAGTTTTTTACATGTTAGGAATTCCATTTAATTTCTTATTAAGACTGTTGTAACGGATTAGGATTAAAGAGAAATAAAAAACACACACAGATTTATGTGGTTCACCAACAAAGAGTTGGCTCTTAAAAACCTAAGAAAACACACCAAACGGGCTCAGCCCAAGACGAGTGTTGTGGCCAGCACTGCATAGCGGAAGATAGATTCAAGGCATATCAACAAAGGCATGTTATCTACTCTACCTTATTCTTTGCCAAGCTTGATTAGAACAAAGACGAATCACATCCATCTCAAATGCAGACTCTAAAACTTGCATAATCAATAATTCCAGACAGTAAAGAGCAAGCAAATTCTCTAGCTAATGGTTTCTTCATAGCTGAAAAACTGCCTGACACTTGATGGGCGACGATCTTGGAGGACGCAACCTAGATGGTGATGTTTTTTAGGAGGGTTTAGAAGGGGGATTTGAAGGGTAATTATCTACCAATCTAATCAATCTTATCATCCAAACTAAACGCCCCTTTAGTCTATTATCTTTGAACTAAACTCTGCTTTCAATATGAGATCTTTTAGCTCAATTTTCATCCACTTGTAATCGAAACTGCATCATTTAAAAGGTATGTTCTTGATCTATGTTTCATATAGAATCTTCTAATTATTGCAATAACTGCAGTTGAAACTGAGAAATTGTTGTCCAAAAAGTGTGGGAATGTCTTTCTGGGTTGGGAGTGACCGTTCCATTTATCACTAGATTTTCTAGTTCAAGCGTTTAATCAAACAGATGGCGTTTTACCAGTTCAAACATTTTATCGAACAGATGGCATGAATCTAACATATTATTTCCAGAATGAAATATCGTCAAGAATCTTACGACAATACGATTAAGATTGCCAATTGTCATATTTTTCCAGAATTAAATATCGTCAAGAATCTTAATTAATCTTAATTAAGATTGCCAATTGTCATATTTTTTCAGAGCTGCTTAAAATTACCTCAATTAAACTCACGTGTGCTAGATTCTTTAGTTTGTTGAACCTTTTTCACCTTAATTGTGTTGAGGTTTAGCTTCACCTGATGATTATCAAAGACTATTGTGGTGAAAAAACAAAGAAAAAGATAGGTAGTTGACTTAGTCTTCTTTTGCAGAAATCATAACTAACTTGGAAAAGTTTGATTTTCTGTTTGGTGCACTGAAAATAATGATAGAATTTGAGATCTTATCCATTTGAACTAAAATCTCTGCTTAGAATATCTACATTCACATAAGATCTCTGATCTCAATTTTCATCCATTTGTAAATCAGAACTGCAAGTACAAGATATGTTCTTGATTTTTATTTCATAATAGAGTCATCTACTTATTGAATAACTGCAGCTGAAACTTGTTCCAACTTCTAGTTCAGAGATATGAACATTTGCTCGATTTTCACCGCGTGATCGAATTTTGTTGAACTGAGAAATTATTTTCCATTGAAATAATGCAGGCTAAAAACAAAGAAAATGATATTTTCTTTTATTACAGTCTCTGTCTTTTCCTGGCTATGCCTCACCATAACTGCCAGTCTTGCAATATCTTTGTCGAAGCCCGGTTGCCCCGAAAAGTGTGGGAATGTCACCATTCCATATCCTTTTGGGATTGGTTCCGAATGCAGTAATGAATGCGAGTTCCGCAATACAGATCCTTCCAGATGCAAAAAAGAATCTCCCTTCACAATTATCTGCCAAAATTCGTCGACTCCAATCTTGAGTCTCAACAAAGTGGAAGTAGTGAAGATTTCGCTGTATGGGACGTTCATTGTAAAGCTGCCGGTATCACCTATGAACTGCTCAGACGTGCAGACGACAGAAACTGTGCCTATTTCATTTGCAGGCAGCCCTTTTTCAATCTCAGCACACTACAATTCAATGTTTGTATTAGGCTGCAAGAGCTCAGTCTGGCTACAATCAGACACGAGGCAGACAGTTGGAGGATGCACGGCTCTCTGTGATGCGAATTCCACAGACACGAGCTGCAGTGGCGTTAACTGCTGCCAAGCAACATTACCAGAAGGTCCGGATCGACAACAAGAGCTGCAGTATACATACCGAAGTATTGAAGCAAGTAATGAGAGTAGATTTTGTGGTTATGCTTTTCCTGCTGACAAGAAATGGATACAGAATGCTTACACGTTGCATAGAGGCCTAATGCAGGATCTGTCGAATCCATATGATGTGGGATTCAGATTTGGAGAATTGGTGATTAATTGGGAACGTCTTGGTTCTGAAGACTTCCACGAGGATAATACTATTTGCAAAAATCTGGGTTATCATAGCAATGATGAATACTATGATGATTACTATAGACCACGTTATGATCCTACTGGAAACAACTATGTATCACCAATTAGGTACTGCTCTTGTCGAGATGGTTTTGAAGGGAATCCGTATCTAGGCCATGAAGGATGCGTTGATATAGACGAATGCAGCAACTCAACATTGAATGTATGTGCCGGTAATGGGACTTGCATCAATACTATAGGAGGCTTCATTTGTCACAAAAGATCTGTTGTCAAGATAGTGATTATCAGCGTTGGCAGCGGGGTTGGAGCGCTGGTTTTGCTAGTCGTGGCATTGTTTGCCACCAAAACTATGAGAAAACGAATCAAGGATAAACACAAGATCAAGTGTTTGGCCTTATTGTTGGAACAGCAGCTGTCGTCCATTGATAATGGCATTGAGAAAACCAGGTTGTTCAGTTCGAAGGAGCTGTCAACGGCTACTGATCACTACAACGAGAATCGGATAATTGGCCGTGGTGGCCAAGGCACTGTCTACAAAGGAATGCTGATTAATGGAAGGATTGTGGCAGTCAAGAAGTCGAAGAAGATAGACGAAGGCGATCTTGAAGCCTTCATCAATGAGGTTGTCATTCTCTCACAGATCAATCATAGGAATGTGGTTAAGTTGCTAGGATGTTGTCTGGAGACCGAAGTTCCTCTCCTCGTCTACGAGTTCATCCAGAACGGCACTCTTTACCAACACATCCATGATCCTAACGAGGAATTCCCGTTGTCATGGGAGTTGAGAATGAGGATTGCAAGAGAGATAGCCGCAGCTCTTGCTTACTTGCACTCTGCTGCGTCAGCGCCTATCTATCACCGTGATATCAAGTCAACAAACATCCTTTTGAATGATAAATACCGCGCGAAAGTTTCAGATTTTGGGATATCGAGATCAGTTGCTGTGGATCAAACTCACCTGACCACGCGTGTGCTAGGAACCTTTGGGTACTTGGATCCCGAGTATTTCCAGTCGAGCCAGTTCACAGAAAAGAGCGATGTATACAGCTTTGGTGTGGTTGTGGTTGAGCTTTTAACCGGAGAGAAAGCAGTATCAGCAATTAGAGCTGAGGAGGGAAGGGGTTTGGCCGCACACTTCTTGTATTCGATGGAGGAAAATCGGTTGTTTGATATTCTTGATGCGAGGGTGATCAAAGAGGGCAAAAAGGAAGAGATTCTTGCTATAGCCGAACTTTCTAGAAGATGTCTGCACCAGAATGGTAAGAGAAGGCCGACGATGAAGGAAGTGGCAGCCGAGTTGGAAGGCATACATATGTCGGAAGAAGGAAACTTTCAAGACGAAGGTGATGTGATTGAGGTTGATGAGTGTGATGACTTCTCTTCCATCTCAGGAAGTAGAGGTGGTGATACCATCACTCAATATTTAGAAGCAGATGCACAAAAGCCATGAAGAATATTTAATCTCTTGTCTAATTCAAATAAAAGGCTAACGACGAAGGAAGTTGCAGTTGAGTTGGAAGCAATTCAAACGAAGAAAGCAGGGCTAAGCATTGTGCAGAATCGAGATGAGGTTGCTGATTCAGAATCAAGTCCTGAAGCAAGCATTTTGACGCTGTCGCCCCCTTGCTTTGTCACCCCCAAAATATATTGTATGTATCCATCATATTTCAAAGTAAAACTGCAAATATGTTTTGATTTCCTCATCTGTATTTGTCATGAATGATTTTCTATCTCATTGCTATGAGGTTTTTTATTTTATACGATGTTTCCGTTTACTTTCTTAGTTAATTACCAGCCTCTGACTATTGAAAAATTAGTTGCCCTATCTGGTCCTTCAGTATCAAAGTCAACAACAACTTTTGGCAACATTAATATTATTAATTTGAACATATTTCATCAGTTCTTTGTCTTGAAATGAACACAAAGTCCAGTCTTCTCTAATTATATATGTCTTCTGTCAAAATAGTTTACTACTATAATTAATTAAGCTACATTATCTACCATAACGAAATATTTTGCAGGTAATGAGGGAAGGTCTTAGCTCAACTTCATATCATCGTACGTGAAGAGATTGCCGATAAAACTACTACAAAGGTATATAAATGGTAAACCTTCTTAAGCTTGGAAATTTAAATATTTTGCAAATGATTATGAAATTACCATAACATATCCTTAGGTTCATTCAAACCTTGCAACATATTGTGTTTTTACTGTTTGTGCAGACCATTATCTAGCAGGACTGGGTTCATAATCAACCAACCAACCAAAGTTATGTCTGAATCCATGCACCAAATTAATAAAATAATTGTTGGAAAATTGATTAGTGTTGTTGAGCTCCCGGAATATCTAAAGCTGGAGAACAGGAAAAGATAGATAAATTCAAAGAAAACACTATAATGTCTCCTCAATTCTCACAATTAGAATTTCTTTACATATTTAACTTGGTATAATCAGCTCTCAGAGAGATGGTAACATGTCTGTCCATTATTTGCTATTCCATGTCTGTCTTTCTGTGGTGAAAAATAGACATCTCTCCATCCTCTCAGTTAGAAAATTAATCTGATCAAATCATATACTTATATAATACGACACGATTCCATTACTTAGTTGATGGGAATATATGCTTCCTTTTGAGAATATGATGTTGATGATTGGATTTTGGATCTGGATACATGCTGAATCATATTTTAGCTAGCATGTTGAATATTTCATATTCTATGAACTCTTGAAGTTAATTGACATGTCTGCAAACTGATTCTTGAAGACATTGGAAGAAAGAATGAAGTGGTCCATAATTTTACATGTGTTCGCCTTGCTAAGCTGCAGCATCTCTTTGACTGTGGAAAAATCTATGTCGAGGCCGAATTGTCAAGAGAAGTGTGGAGACATCACCATTCCCTTTCCATTTGGGATTGGTCCCAATTGTAGTGCAAATTCCTCCTTCACTGTTATCTGCAGGAATTCCACAACACCATTCTTGAGCAGCATCAACATGGAAGCACTAAACATTTCGATCTTCGGTACAGTCATAGTGAAGCACCCCGTGTCACCTATGAATTGCTCTGCTGATCTGAGTAGAGGACGTCTGCGTATATCCCTTAAAGGAAGTCCATTTACTATCTCAGCTCGCTACAACGTGTTGGCTGTGCTAGGCTGCCAGAATTCAGTGTGGTTGCTTGCTAATAAGACGACTACTACAGGAGGATGCACAGCCATGTGTGATGCTAACTCCACAGAAACTAGTTGCAACGGCGTCAACTGCTGCCAAACAACACTTCCACCACGACTCAAGGAGCTCCAGTATACTTACAAAACCACCGAAGCTAGCAACAATACTAATAGTTCTTGTGGTTATATTCTCCCAGTTGATAAGATATGGTTAAAAAAGGATTACAACAGCATCAACGGCCTCGTTCTTGATATGCAGAAACCATTTGATGGAGAATTTGGATTTGCTCCTTTAGTACTTGAGTGGGAATATGGTGAGCTCAAAGGTTATGCCAGTGAGGTTTGCACGTATGCTGATGATTATTGCCTCTCATATCCTGATGATTTAGGAAACAGAGAACCTTATACTAATATTAGTGAAGATTGTCGGAACAAACAATTTGAGGAGTCTTGTAGCCTATATCCTACTTCTGTTCGCTGCGAATCAACTGATCGTGATTCATATTCATATAGAAGAAATTATTACGATATGCATTCACTATATTATGATGGTGGCCCATATGATTATGCATCCTCAATCAAATACTGTTATTGCTCTCAAGGGTATGAAGGCAACCTGTATCTGGGTCCAGAAGGATGCATTGACATAGACGAATGCAGCAGAAACGAAACACAGTACAAATGTGTATCACCATTCTCTTGTACCAACGTGAAAGGGACTTATATATGTGAAGATAAAAGAAGCAAGTATAAAGCTCGTCTTAAAATAGCATTCATCAGTGTTGGCAGTGGTCTTGGTGCTCTACTTCTACTCTTCATAGCCTGGAGGTCAATAAAAGCCATTAGGAAAAGAATCAAGGCCAACCGAAGACGCAAGTTTTTCAAGCGAAATGGTGGATTGTTGTTGGAACAACAACTGTCTGCGACTGAGAATGGCCTCGACAAGACCAGGTTGTATAGTTCCAAAGAATTGACATTGGCTACTGATAACTTCAATGAGAACCGCATACTCGGGCGTGGTGGCCAAGGCACAGTCTACAAAGGAATGTTGAAGGATGGAAGGATTGTGGCAGTCAAAAAGTCAAAGAAGGTAGAGGAAGCTGATCTTCAAGTCTTCATCAATGAAGTAGTTATTCTATCACAAGTGAACCACAGGAATGTGGTTAAGCTACTAGGATGTTGTCTAGAGACTGAAGTACCTCTTCTCGTCTACGAGTTCATCCCAAACGGAACCCTTTTCCAACACATCCATGACCCAAATGAGGACTTCCCACTAACATGGGAAATGAGAGTGAGGATTACCAGAGAAGTAGCAGGCTCACTTGCTTACTTGCACTCTTCTGCATCTGCGCCTATCTATCACCGCGACATCAAGTCAACAAACATACTCTTGGACGATAAATACCGCGCCAGAATCTCAGATTTTGGGACATCAAGATCAATTTCCATTGATAAAACTCACTTGACTACACAAGTACAGGGAACCTTCGGCTACTTTGATCCGGAATACTTCCAATCCAGCCAGTTTACAGATAAGAGCGACGTGTATAGCTTTGGTGTTGTAATGGTTGAGCTTCTAACTGGTGAGAAAGCAATATCCTCAATTAGAATCAAAGAGGGAAGGGGTTTGGCCGCACACTTCTTGCATTCTATGGATGAAAACCAATTGTTTGATATAATTGATGCAAGAATTCTCCAAGAAGGGAAAAGGGAAGAGATTGTGGCAGTAGCTGAGCTCGCTAAGAGATGTCTGCATTTGAATGGAAAGAGAAGGCCGACAATGAAGGAAGTTGCAGCAGAGTTGGAAGCAATCAAAGAGGTGGAAGAATTCTCTTACGTTCAGCAAGATAGAGATGGTGGCAACAGGGAATGTCATTCTATAGAGATTGCCGAGTCTCACAGCTTCTCGTCCATCGCCCCGTTTTCACCTGAAGCTGATTTTCCATTGCTTGGTGAGTGAGCTCCAAGAAATAGGGAAGATGGACTACTTTATTTCTTCATCTGCTTTGCTTAGAATAAGTTTTTATAACATATTTTTCTGTGTGTTTGTATTGATCTTTGATTGTTGCAACAGCTATGATTTGTATTAAGTGTGTTAAGTTTGTGTTGTTGGATACTTCGACTCTATATATGCATGCCAATCACCAATAAAACATTTGTATTATGGATACTTTATCTCTATGTATTCAGTTTATGAATACATACTATTTGTATTGCAGATACATATATTTTATATATTCATAGTTAAAATACTTTATAAGTAGCTTTTTATGGAGCTGAATAGTTAAAACTCCATCGATGAAGGAAGTTGCAGTCGAGTTGGAAGGCATACATATACGCCAAGAAGGAGATTTTGAAGACCAAGCCGATGTTCTTGAGGTTGAAGAGTTTGATGACTTCTCCTCCATCTCAGGTGGCAGAGGTCAAGGTGGTGATACCATCACTCACTATTTACAAGCAGATCCAGAATATATAATTGTTATTCACTTTTTCGTGTAGACCTACCAAATATTAGCTATGCACCATTCCCAAATGGATCTAAGAACAATAAAAGAAATAGTATTTCCTTTTTGAGCCAAAAAAAACTTACTTCTTATAGGAAAGGAGGAATCAAGTTGGTGCAGGTTTTTCAGTATGAAAAATTGTCTTCACCCTCCACAAAGAATTGTTTTTTTCCTACGAATTACTGTTGTTTTCTTCTTATCAATATGAAGATGAAAGGAGAGAGTGGAATGCTACTCATGATGTTGCTGCATCTGTGATAAACGATTTTCTCTCTCACTGCTATAAGCTAGACCAAAACTCCGTTTACTTTCTTAATTTACTAGCGTTGACAAATTAGTTGCGTTATCTGAGTGACAGATGTTTCTTCAGTATCACAGTCAATAGTTTTTGGCAACATTAATATGATTATTTGAACATATTTTCATCAGTCTTTGTCTTGAAATGAACACAGCCAATCACTCAACACAAAGTCCAGTCTTCTCTAATTATATATGTATTCTGTCAAAATAGTTTACTCTAATTAATTAAGCTCCATTATCCACCATAAACCAAATATTTAGCAGGTACTGAGTTGGGAAGGTCTAAGCTCAAGTTCAATTCATATCATTGTTCGTGAATAGATTGCTGATAAAACTACTAGAAAGGTATGTAAATATTTTGCATATGATTACAGAATTTTCCTATCTTAATATATATTCATTCAAACCTTGCAGCATGATTATTAGTATGCTTTAGTTTTCCATATCTGTGGTTTCTTCTCTTATATTATACGATGTGAAATTATGATTCTTATATTCAGCATATGCATGGATGTTTGATATACTTTTTTTACAGATAAACATATGGTATAAATCTAACAAACAGGAATCTGTTCTTCAATTTCTTGAAGAAATGGCGTTTCCCTTAATCCTCCGAATCATTCCCTTCCTATGTCTAACGTCGACTATGGCGCTAGCAATATCTTTGGCAAAGCCTGGTTGTCAAGAAAAGTGTCAGTAAATCATCCGCGGTTAACTGCTCTGTTGATCGAAAAACAGGATCTTTGCCTATATCATTTAAGGGAAGTCCATTTACAATCTCAGTGCTCCACAACTCATTGGTCGTCTTAGGCTGCAGGAATTCAGTGTGGCTGCGTGCTAACACGACAACAGTGGGAGGATGCACACCCTTGTGTGATGCTAACTCCACTGACACCAGCTGCAACGGTCTTAACTGCTGCAAAACAACACTTTCACAAAGAGTCAAGGAGCTTGAGTATACTTACAGAACCACCGAAGCTAGCAATGGTAGCAGCAGTTCTTGTGGTTATGTTTTCCCCGTTGATAAGAGATGGTTCCAAAAGGGTTACAAAAGCTATTATGGCCTTGTTCATGATATGTCAAATCCATTTGATCAAGAATTTGGATTTGCTCCGCTAGTACTTGAGTGGGAAATTGGTGAAATGAAAGGTTATACTGATTTGCTTTGCACATATGCTGATGATTATTGCATTTCATATCCTGATGATTTTGCAAGCAGATATGCTAATAATAGTAAAGAATGTCAGCGCCTACATCATCTGTATGCATGTCGTATGTATCCTACTGGTTTTGTATGCCAGTCACCACCATATGATCGTAATCCAAACTTATATAATGGGGATTGGAACTGTATGTATTCAACTTACAATCGTGATCGATATGATTATGTATCTACAATCAAATACTGCTCTTGCCCTCGGGGGTATGAAGGTAACCCGTATTTGGGTCCAGAAGGATGCATTGATATAGACGAATGCAGCAGCCATGGAACGCAATATCCATGTGGATCATCATGGTCTTGTACCAATGTGAAAGGGGATTATATATTTGAAGATAAAAGTAGCAAGTATAAAGCTCGTCTAAAAATAGTATACATCAGTGTTGGCAGTGGGATTGCCTCTCTACTTCTGCTCCTCGTCTCCTGGAGGTCGACAAAAGCCATCAGGAAAAGAATCAAGGCCAACCGCAGACGCAAGTTTTTCAAGAGAAATGGAGGACTGTTGTTGGAACAACAACTCCTTGCAACTGATAACGGACTTGACACGACCAGGTTGTATAGTTCCAAAGATTTGACACTAGCTACTGATCACTTCAACGAGAACCGCATACTTGGCCATGGTGGCCAAGGCACCGTCTACAAAGGAATGTTAAAGGATGGTAAGATCGTGGCAGTCAAGAAACCGCAGAAGCTAGAGGAAGCTGATCTTGAAGTCTTCATCAATGAAGTGGTTATTCTATCACAACTGAACCACAGGAATGTGGTTAAGTTACTAGGATGTTGTCTGGAGACTGAAGTTCCTCTTCTCGTCTACGAGTTCATCCCAAACGGCACCCTTTTCCAACACATCCACGAGCCGAATGAGGAATTCCCATTAACTTGGGAAATGAGAGTGAGAATTGCAAGAGAAGTAGCAGGTTCACTTGCTTACTTGCACTCTGCTGCATCTGCACCTATGTTTTGTTATTCAATGTTGCAATAAATTACCAAAACTCTTGGCTTCAACAGTTTCTCCAAACATGTTTGATTTTGTTATTCAGCCACTCTATTTTTCTGCTTTTGCTGATCTGTTTTTCTTTGTATTTCCCAAACAGTAAAAGTTTTTCTTCCTCATCGCATTCCTCAGTTCGTGCACCAAACATGGCAGGTGTCGTTAGCGTTGTCGGAAAGTCTCAGAAGACTACTTCTTCCAAACCAGTAAATGCAACTGAAACCAAACATAGTAAACTCAATCAATTTTGAAGGCAACTGGGCTATTATCTCTATAATTTTCCAAAAATTCGGTGACAGTTTATTACTTCATTTTCAATTAATGGTAGTAGAGATAGTTATATCAATCTGCAATGTCTTGTCAAGAATAATCTGCAAGGCATGCAGACAAAGACTTGAATACAATCTCCAGCTGAGTTGGAAAGAAACCTTTTTGGCGCATATTTTTATTATTTCGTGTGTTCGAACAAAGACTTGAAAGCTTTCCAGTAGACTTGGAAGTATCTGTGGAAAAACAAAGGGGGACCTGAAACCAGACTCCATTAACTAACGCAGTGTCTATCAACGAAGACAACTGTTATTGGCCCTATTTGAAGATATTTATCTTTTTGTTGAAAAGTTAGACAACCACAAGTTTTATTGACTTAATAAAGCTACAGACTTGGGAAGATAACAAATGAATATACATGCATTATGAGCAGTGTAAAATATCTGCATTGATCTTTCCATCATCTCAGTTACACAAAACTAAGGTGATTAAATCATATATACAACAGGATTCCATTGTTTAGCTCTCAAAACACTCTGATTCGTATCGAGACTACAATAAAGGTACGTTGTATATGCTTTCTTTTGAGAATATAAGGTTAATGCATGGATTTTGGATACGATATATCATCTCCATTAAAATAATTTTAAAAATCAGTTGTTTTGCAGTATACGGGTAGATCTGGGAGCTCCATTTCTGGTAGAGCTGCGGAAAAGGTATATTGCCTTCAAATCATTACCTATTCTGTGTTGTGATTATTTCTTAATAATCCAACTTTAGTTGCTTCTATTTGTCATATCTTTTTCAGAGCTGCTTAAAATTACCTCCTCAATTAAACTCACGTATGCTAGATACTTTAGTTTGTTGAACTTTTTTCACCTGATGATTATCAAAGACTATTGTGATGACAAAACAAAGAAAAAGATAGGTAGTTGACTTAGTCTTCTTTTGCTGAAATCATAACTAACTTAAAGAGGGCAAAAGGGAAGAGATTCTTGCTATAGCCGAACTCTCTAGAAGATGTCTCCACCAGAATGGTAAGAGAAGGCCGACAATGAAGGAAGTAGCAGCCGAGTTGGAAGGCATACATATGCTCGAAGAAGGAAACATTCAAGACGAAGGAGAAGAGTGCAATGTGATTGAAGTTGATGATATCCTCCATCTCAGGAAGCAGAGGTGGTGATACCATCACTCACTATTTAGAAGCAGATGCACAAAATCCATTACTTGATAAGCCATGAAGTATCTGCATTACCATTTCTGTACTAGATTTTTGGTCCTTGGCTTATGGAGATCGACAAAAGCTGTTAGAAGGCGAATCAAGGGAAAAGTAACGGAGGGTTGTTGTTGATGTCTGCAACTGATGAAGGATTGTGGCAGTCAAGATGACCAAAAGAGTAGAAGAACAATGTGATCAATGAGTTGGTGATTCTGTCACAAATGAATCATAGGAATGTAGTTAACTTACTAGGATGTTTCCTAGGATTTTATTTTACTTTTTGCAATTGCCAACTCCAATGTTTCATTAACATAATAGCTTCGTCACCGTCCTTATCTGAGTGACATATGTTTCTTCACTATCGAAGTCAATAACTTTTGGCAACATTAATATGATTAATTTGAACATTTTTGCATCAGTCATTGTCTGGAAAATCAACACAGTATATCACTGAACACAAAGTAGCTAGTTTACTCTTAAATTAAGCTCCATTATCCACAACAATTACCCAAATGTTTAGCAGGTAAAGAGCTGGGAAGGTCTTAGCTCAACTTCATATCATCGTACGTGAATAGCTAGATTGCTGATAAAACTACTACAAAGGTATGTAATTATTTTTCATATGGTTAAAGAATTTCCATATCTTTATATTCATTCAAACCTTGCAACATAATTATTATAATGCTTTAGATTTCCAATATACAGTAGAACCTCTATAAATTAATAAACTCTCTAAAATAATAAAAAAAAATTTGTCCCGACTTGGGCCTTTGTAAAAAATCATCAAATTCGATAAGATAATAATTTTTCGGAAAATCCCTTTATAACTATTAGGTCCCATAATTCATAAATATTACAATTATAAATATTACAGTAATTTGCTAAAATATAAATATTGTACCTTGATTAACTTTAAAATGATATTTTTCCTCAACCACTCTTGTAAATCTTTTTTAGTGCATGTGGGATGGTCTCTCTTATATTCACATAATGTTTTATGCATTTGATTATTCTTGAACGATTTTGTGATGTCTTTTAGATGAGAAGACATGGTTGGGAGTTATTCCATATTGAGATTTATATAGTATATGTTTCA
>JAYJMF010000031.1:2044469-2062389 GCA_036873715.1 Salvia sclarea | reverse complement strand
GATATGATTTCCATTCAAATTTGTAGATGATGAAATGATTGTTTAAAACAATCATGTAAAAATATTATTTATATAAAATCTCATATGTTTAATATAGTTTTAAAAATATCATGTAAAAGCTTAGATTTTCAAAATATTTTTTCAGAATATAGAATACGTGGACCCAAAAAATTCGGCTCGGGGGCTAGCCCCCGTATATTTTGGGCCCCCCCGAACCAAAAGTCTAGCTCCACCCCTGATTTGATTTTTTTTTTTTTTGCCCACCCTACTTATCAATCCTGGATCCGCCCCTGAGCACACGTCTTTCACTTTCTTTGTATGAGTTTTATGTCATGGAACACTTAATATGAAGAAAGACATGCAGCATGCAAAAAATACTTGACACTATATTAATTACCTTTATAATTGTTCCTATAAGCCCCATTTATTGGGTAAATTGCAAATAATGATACACAACTTCAAGTGTTAGAAAAAATATACACAATGTATTGATATATTGCAACTGAGATCACCCAACTTTTGGCGATCCAAATTGTGAAGTGACTTTTTCTGCATAGCAATAGCATGCCCATGTATGGAAAAAAAACCACGTGGATTTTTAAAATAAATGAATAAATTGTGTATATTTTTTTGGGTTATTTGTAACAAATTAGATGATAAATAGTGATTGTATTTGCAATATTTCACCATTTTCCATATCTATTTGGTTTTGTGGTCACGCGAGCCGCTAATTGGTTATTATCAATAAAAGCCGACCTAAATTAATAATCAACAATCAACATCACATATGTATTAGATATTATCGGAAGCTGCACTTGTTATTATAACTTTATAAATAAGAAGATATTATTATGTAATTATATTGCTTCGTCCTATCTTTATAGAATTTAATTTAATTTGTGATGTGTATAAAGTTAGAAATGATGGTGGGGATAAAAGTTGAGATATATGCAGTTTTGCATGTGGCGCATGTCATAACATAATTCATATGTTATGTAGTTTTCTGACAATCCTTACTATAAATAGAGAGATATAAGGCTTTAAAAAGGGTAAAGAGAGTGGCTTCTTTTAAGTTATTGGGACCTAAGAGGCAACAGACAGACAATATGCCTCTTCACCTTCATGTGATTTAGGACCCATCAGTTCATCAATCTACTTTTTTTTTTTTAGAATCAATTCATCAATCAACTTTGGTTTTCACCTTCGCCAATCAATTTTCTCTCAATTAAATTAAGCAATGTGAATTTCTTTACAAGAAAAATCAAATAATTTT
The DNA here is from genome assembly GCA_036873715.1 of Salvia sclarea. Classification (NCBI taxonomy): domain Eukaryota; kingdom Viridiplantae; phylum Streptophyta; class Magnoliopsida; order Lamiales; family Lamiaceae; genus Salvia; species Salvia sclarea. The sequence goes on along the minus strand of JAYJMF010000031.1, from coordinate 2,061,116 downwards.
AATCATGAGACTATAATGGGCCGCCTCTATAAGTATGATACGGCCCATAAATTTAATTGGGCCGACAATGTGAGAAGAAGAGAAGGAATTGTTATTGTAGGCATAGGTGAAAACTTGCGCCCAATTTTGCGAAGGGTTAATAGCCCTTTAAATTAAACCTTCTGTGTGCAATGGAACTTTATAGATCGACCTTCTAAATTAGGCAAATATAGTCCAATAATTACTTTGTTGTTAATAATATTACTTGATGATGTTATAATATCGAATTAAACACGACATAGACTAATGGAAGTTGATTTGGTTGTTGCCACATAAGACAAAACAACGTTATTTGCCAAGATTTGTGGTTGAAATAATGGGTTCAATTTGAAATTCTTCCACGATTTCCCATAGAAGAAATACATATGGGTTGTTTCCTGAATTGTGTAAGGTGGAAATATTATCTTTTTTCTTAATTCTTTACATAAAGGCAAATCGACGTCGTTTTGTCTTATGTGGTAAAAATTAACGGCAAGTCAGCTTCCGCTAGTTTGCGGCATTTCCTCTGACGCCGTTACACAATCAGACTATATTTATGACAACAAAGTAATTGTTCAGTTATATTGTATTTGCATATTGTAAAAGGTCATATCATCATGTTGTACAAATGTTAGGCCAGTTTGTGAGCAAAACTTGCACCAGATTTTGATCTCAGAAGTTGCAATATATGCCTAAAATAAAGCTGGCCTTGTGTAGATTGTTACTTGTTTCATTTACATGTAGAGAGCACCTAACATGGTGAGGCTAAATTATGAATTTGTGGGAGAATTTGGTTTTACATGATATAAAGTATTCATACTTCATAGTCTTCAGGTTGAGCCCAAGGATACTTCAAGTATCCACCTTTGATCTCTGATGGATTTTGTGGTACGGACCATGGATACTTCATTGATGGATCTCTTGGAAATTTTCTGAAGTTGAGAAATGGTGCCCAAAGAAGCACTCTGCATGCCCACAACAAACAATTACCACCCATTAATTACAACTACCATCTAATATATGGATTTTTTCTTACTTACATGCTTCCAACTCGGCTGATATATTTACCAAGTAATATGTATGGGTGAATAATCATTTATAGTCTAATCTTTGTTTGAGCATGACCCCTTAATATAGCTCAATAATTTATTTATTGTTACAAATATAATTTGATCATTAGATGAAGTCAAAAGACACATGATATGGATCAATGGAAGTTGACTTGGCTGTTATTTTTTTTTAAGAATATAAATTAATAAAAGGAGCATATCTTATTTCCCTCGAAAGAATTCAAGGAAAAATAAGAAAAGACTCATCGATCCTTCTCTCTATGTAATTACCGAAAAAGTTCAAATTAAATCCACAATTTCAGTAGCAAATATCGACAAACGATGTGGCAAACAACATCATTTGTCTCGTACAACCAAAAAACTGACCAGATCAGCTTTCGTTAGTTCATGTTACGTTTCATTTAGCAATATCACGTAGTTAGGTTATATTTGTAACAACAAAGTATTTATTGGGCTGTAAATGTTTACCATGTGGAGGCGTTTGATCATTCAAGATTAAATTTGTTTGAGTCTATCTGAAATTGAACAAGTCTAAGATTGCCTAATAGTACTGATTTTTACGTTGCATTGTCCTAATAGTTTAAGACTAAGTATCAGACCATCATATCCCTGGACAACATATTATAAGACTAGTTCTATCTAATTCATCAAACTGAAACATACACAGATATATTATTATACAAGTAGGAAACACATGGAATGTGATGAAACAACAGACTTACCCAGGAAAGAAGAGGAAAACAAACATGAACTGCACATACATCTCAAGGAGATTCCTCTTGTACCATCTTCTTCTCAGCCAGTTCATGATGATGGGCTGCAAACAATTAATTACCTTTTCAACAATTGATGCACTATATATATATATATATATAAAGAAAACAATCCTAAATTAATGGCACTCAACTGGAGCCACAAGGAAGTAGAGGAAAGCTGAGATTCCAGATTGAATCAGAATCCACACCAAATCTTCTCCTTCATTCACACCAGTCAAAGCAAAAGCAGGCTCTGCCACCTGTTCATATATGCAAAGTCAATTTCAAGAAATTGGAAACAAAACAACAACACAAGAATTAATCATACACACAGTTGCCAAAACTCCTCCAACTTGAAGGGCCAGACCAAGAATTCTGGTTGTGCATTTTGGAATCTGCTGCTTTAGGTGGAGATTTTTTCTTTGACAGGAAATGGAGAAATGGTTGGATTTGGGAGGAGAGAGACAAGGCAAAGCCTTGGGGATGCGGAAGCTCAGTCTCAAGGAGCTGCTCATTTCTCAGCCAATTGTCTTATTTCCTTATCTTTCTCACTCACTTATACATTTTCATTTTATGGCCATGATAATATGACTGCTAAAATAAACTAGGATAAAAAAAATGATGGGTAATGCTTGTTCATAGCCCAATAGGTTGTGCGTTTTGGTCGGACATTTTAAAATAGTGAAATATTACTCGATAATTAGTTTGTTGTTACAAATATAATCTAAGTATATAACGATGTCAAATGAAACATGATACGGACTAGCATAAGCTAATTTGGACATTAATTTTTGCCATATAAGACAAAACGATGTTTTTTGTTGAGGTTTATTGTTCAAATTATATGTCCAATTCGAACCATTTTCTGCAATTTCTCATAAAATTAAAGATATACTACTTAAAAAAGATATATCAACATCATTTTGTTTTATGTGGCAAAAATGAACTATCAAGTCAGCTTTCACTAGTCCATGCATGCTTCATTTAATGCCATCACATAATCAGATTATATTTGTAATAATAAAATAATTATTGGGCTATATTTGTATATTTATAAAAAAAAATAGCTATAGTGACCCATAAAATTTCGATATGCTCAAAGGTTAGGATAGGATATAAGTGACTATCAATTCAAAAATTATCAATAACTAGACAAGGTTTAAGTTGTTATAAAGATTGAGCCTCTCTTTTTCTGCAACTTTCATAATCGACCACACAGTCAATAGTTTTTCACTGTATAATTGCGTTTTGTTTGGGTGAAAAAAATCTAGAAACTACTTTTAATTTATTTATTTTTTCTTTTTTTCTTGGACAAGACTAGAAAGTAGAAACAAACCTTTCATTACTACCTTAAACCTAAAAAAAATCTTGTCTTGCAAAAACCCATTTCGAAGAAGAGTCACCGGATTATCTCATAATTTGCTCGTCATTCAATTTGCTATAATAAGAATTCTCTCATAATTAGCGATATGTGCTCGACAATCCCAACCCATTTGCAATTGAAGCCCCCAAATGCTGTGAATCACACCCCAAGCGCAGTTTGCTCAGTTTTTACCAATAACTCAAGACCCCACAACTATTGTTTCCGTTTTCAAGTAAGGAATCCCATGCTATGCTGCCATAAGTATTCTGTGTTAACAAGGGCTTGCAGCGATGGTGGTCAAGCTGAAATCTTTTCTGCCAAAAAGCTATCTTCAGCTTCTGTAAGCACTCTTCTAAATTCATAATTCATTCGGCTTTTTATCTGCTTGCCTTTTGTTATATTTTGTGTGTATGTGAATGTGAATCATACTTGGCTTAGTTATCCATACTGCTATGTGATGAGCAATTTCATGTTTTGGATTATGAACTCTGCCTCTTTTGAGGGATATTGGTGCCGGGTGCTTGATAATGTTCTTGTGATTTTGATGTGGCATGCATGGTTAAGTATGTCAAGCATTGGCATTTAGCAGTCCAATCTTGATATTGGTTGTCTGATTTTCTGTCTACTAATCATGGGATATAAAAGCTTATGGTACCTGGATTCAGGGGCGGAGCCAGAAATGTTGCATAGAGGGAGCTTAACTAGAAAAATTCTAACTATAGGGATGCTTAATAAAGAAACAATTCTAGAAAAACCAAAACTGTAGTATAAATAAACAATTTTTTTGCCAGGGGGTGCTTGGGCTCCCCCTGGCTCTGGCTCTGCCCCTGCCCCGATTGATGCTATGGTAGGAAATAGTATTGAATATTAGGTGAGTGAGTGGAGAGTAGATTATAATTGATGAACTTCTGATTTCTGCGATTCGAGGGAGAAACTTTTGTGGGTGCTAATTCCTGTCATTTCTCCTTTTCATTTCAGGATTTTGAGACATTAAGCAACAGCTCATCTAGTTCGAATGACAGTTATATTGCGTTGTTTATTCGCATGCTTGGGTTAGACAATGATCCTTTGGATAGAGAGCAGGCTGTTGTCGCTCTCTGGAAATATTCACTTGGTGGAAAACAATGCGTTGATAACATCATGAAATATCATGGAACTGTCAATCTTGTTGTAAACCTTCTAAAGTCGGACTCAGATTCTGCATGTGAAGCGGCTGCTGGTCTTTTGAGGGTTATATCCTCCATCAATCAATACAGAGACTTAGTAGCTGAGAGGGGTGCAATAGAAGAGATGACTGTCCTCTTGACACGTTCTTCCTTGTCATCTAATGTACTAAAAATTTCTTATGCTTGTATTTTGATGTTCTCTTTCTTTCAGTTGTAGTGTTTTATAGTAAAACTGAGCAAATATCTGCAGGTGAAGGAGCAGACAATGTGTACTCTGTGGAACTTGTCTGTAGATGAGAAGCTCAGTGCTCGAATGACTAGCTCTGAGATCCTTCCTCTACTTGTCAGGTACTTGGAGGATGAAGATACTAAAGTCAAGGAGGCTGCTGGGGGAGTTTTGGCTAATTTAACATTGACGCAATCAAATCATAAAATAATGGTGGAAGCTGGAGTTATTCCGAAATTGGTAAAACTCACTTCTTTGCTTCTCTTTATCATTGTGATTAATGGATCCTCTTGTTACTGAAGAATTCACCATAATGGTGATTGAGATATATCACTGCTTTGATACACATAACATTTTAGTATCTGAAGAGCTATTCACGGTTGATCTTTTCAAGAAAAGCCTTAATAAGCTAATGATTTTGTTTGAATGTGGCTCACACCCATGTTACTCTGGTTCTGATTAGGTCTAATTTATTTTAGTCAGTTATGGATTCTTCATCTTTGAAAAGATGTTTTCACTTCTTCTATGGTTATTGTGTTTAGTTGATTTTCATTCACTTTCACATCATAAAAACTCAAGATTTGCATCTGGAAAGATTTAGCCAACTGTAATGTTTGATAAACCTTATTTTCCTAGCATTCTTAATCTGAGAATCATTCTATATGCCCAATGCAGGCAAAGCTGTTGACAGCTGATGAGGAAGAATCTAAAGTCATTCGGAAGGTGGCAAGAAATGCATTACTGGAACTTGCTAAAGACGAGTATTACAAAATACTTGTCATGGAGGAAGGTCTAATTGTGGTGCCCTTGGTAGGTGCATCTGCATACAAGTCTTTTAGGCCAGCTTTGTATTCATGGCCTTCTTTACCTGATGGTACAAGGATTGAACAGAGCTCCAAAAGTCCTTCTAGATATGGTGCTTCAGAACTGCTACTCGGTTTAAGTATTGAAAAAGAAAAGGCCGACTTAGAGGAGGCAAAGATGAAAGCAGTTGTTGGACGAACACAGCAACAGTTTCTTGCTCGTATAGGAGCAATTGAAAATGATGATGACGGTAAATCTGATGCTGAATCTTCATCCAGTCATAGAGTCACACTTTTGCCATGGGTGGATGCTGTTGCACGCTTGGTTTTAATTCTTGGACTTGAAGATGAGTCCGCTATTGCCAAAGCTGCAGAGTCAATTGCTGATGCATCCATCAACGAGCATATGCGTGTCTCATTTAGAGAAGCTGGTGCAATCAAGCATCTTGTTCAGCTAATTAACCATCCTAGTGACAATATCAGATTTGCTGCTATCCATGCTTTGGACAGGCTGTCGATCAGGTACTAAATTACTGATTTGCATGAGATAGAAGAAGTATCAGAAGAGAGGACTTTTTCTTATAAGGTAGATGGACGTGGGGACTTTAGGTAATGTAAATACAAATGGAAGACTTAGGTTCCTCTTGCAGGCAATTAGACTGTCGCTTGTGAAACTAAACTCCTCGTTGGTTGAACAAAGGAATGATCTTGGGCATATAAGCGTAATCATGAGTCATGAGGCCTTCGGGGGGAACCACCAAAAAAAATTGTGCATGGTTGGGACAAAATGGACTGTATATCATAACTATCAGTATTAAGATTCGCGGGTCAGTATGCATAACTGTTTCTGGTTGACTTTATAGTGTGGATTAGGTGGCCTGATTTTTGAAAATGTGGTAGTTTTTGTGCAATACATAACATGTATGATGATGAACGTGTACATCTAAGATCCACTTAGGTGCACCCGTGTAAACATTTTGTGAATGATCGAGACTGGTACATTCCCTGGTTTCTATTCTTGAATTATCATACCGTCATGTAGCTGATGCTAAAGAATGTTTTGTCATCTGGCTCTAATTTGCTGAAAAGTTCTATGATTTCATGCATTATTATGTTAGTGGCTGTGTTTTGTTCTCACTTATGGTCTTAGTGTCTTCTCCTAGTGCACTAATTTTCCGTTGAATCTGTTTCCAACTAAATATTGAGTTTTTTGTGATGTTGGAGTGAGTAGCTGGAAACCAACTTCTTGAACAAATCCTTCATAATCTTTTTGATCACTCTGTGTATTCACTATATTAAATTTTGCATTTGCATCTCAATTCAGCAATTATGTGTGCCGGAGTATCCAATCAGAAGGCGTTTTGCATCCTCTCATTGATTTGCTAAAGCAGTCTAAATCAGATATCTCCCAAAGCTCAACTTCAATGGTAGTGCTTGCATATATCCTCTCTGAGTTTATGACTTGAGCATTTTATATGTGGGTTACTGAAGTAATAAGTGTTGAATTGCAGATTCTGAATATTCTCACTCGGATTTTAGACCCTAACAAAGAGTTGAAATCAAAGGTCTGTGGGTATTATAAAAAAATATTTCAAGTTATTTCAACTGTGTTCTTTCTATGCAGCATTTTCCTGAAAAAAAGTTTATATTTCAGTTATATGATGGACCAGTGAACGGGTCGAACAACGGATGGCATTCGACTAAAACTCCCGCATCGGCTAACGGTCAAGATATGATCCAAGCAGAACCCACCTCCAGGTTTTTGCAAATAATCTCTAAACTTCTCTTTACAATCGTGCTAGTGTTCTAAGTTTATGATACGCTCGTGCATTTAACAAAAGTCGTAGAAATGAACTGCTTTGACAGCAGAGAGAGCGTTGGTGTGGGCGAGCTCGTTGATTCTGGGTTGCTGCCTTGCCTGGTGGACATCTTGAAGACACCAATCCCTGATCTGCAGAGAAAAGCTGCTTCCATCCTGGAGTTCGTTGTGGCGATCGAGACACCAAGTATACCCTCACCAAGTATACCCTCGCCTGATATTGTATCCGGCCTTGAAGCAGCTTTCCGGCAAAAATGTCTGATAGGTATTATTCGGAAGATGCGAGTTTGCTAAACATCTTTCTCTGGTAATGAAATAACAAGCTTGATTTGACAGAGGAGGAGAATCTGAATGGCGGAGAGGTGCCCATTTTAGAACTCGAAGAAGCTGGTCTAGCAGTTTCTGCAGCGTCGAGGCTGCTTACAAGATTGCTCGATGATCAACAGTTTTGTCGATCTCTGGATTATGACCACTTCACACAGTTGCTGCGATCAGTCCTTGCGTCGAGCATCCCCCTCCGGAACAAAGAATGGGTCGCCGCTTGCCTCGTCAAAATCAGCTCTATATCGGGCTGCAATTCCGATCCGGTTGATGCGGAAGTGATGCTGTACGAAAAGATTCCGAGGTTGATAGAAGAGATGAAAAGCTCATTCTCCCCTCAGGCGAAGGAAGCCGCGGTGTTGGAGCTGAACGGAATTATATCGCAAGGGGTGGTGGATTCCGGGAGAGCCGTTGCTTCCTCGGGCGGAATATTCGTGGTGGTGGAGCTGATGGAGAGCGGCAGCGAGCAGGCGGTGGAGGCGAGCTTGGCCATTCTGTACAACTTGAGCATGGAGGTCGAGAACCACGCGGCGATTGTAGCAGCCGGAGCTGTTCCGATCCTGAGAAAGATCGTGCTCTCGGAGAGGCCGCAATGGATGCGTGCCCTTCGTTTGCTTAGAACTCTGCCGACATCGTACTCGTAGCTGCTACATGTTTTGTATGTTGGAGTGGTTCGAATAAAAAACCTTCTTAAAGTGAGAACGTGAGAACCATTTTTGCGAAGATATATAGTGAATGCATCACCCAGGTTCGAATCTCATAAGGAGCGAAAATTTCGTTGTTCTGGGTGCAGCTTTTCACTACGATTTTTTTTACTTTCACAGTTCTCACGTTCTCGCTATAATTAGGGTTTTCACAGCAACAAATACTATGTTTTACAAGTTTTATTACATAGTATAGTATTTTTCACTTAATTTATGAGTTTGCTCATATTTGGACATAAGTGGGGTCCATCTATTCATTTGTGATTCTTTGTGACATAATTCCAAAATTTTATCTACCTCAACTTCTTCATTCTATCCTACCACTAGAATGGCAATGCTCTTGGGCTTCGCCTCCATCACCAAATTTGAGGTTGTGGCTTCTTCAATACCAAATGACTCTTCTTCTTCTTCTTCGTCGACTTCGTCTTCTCAATCTCAGCAGCAGCAGCCGCCCCGTGGTGTTAAGGTGAGGCCGAATAAGGCCTCGAGCAAAAAGCAGCAGCCGTCCATTTTGGAAATCGAACGGGCCATTGGTGCAGGCGTTTTCCGGGAGCGAGACGTGAACAGGCAAGCAACGGCGTCGTTTGATTTTGAGATTTGATGATGTTAATGAATTGAGTATTTTGGCAGTGGAGGAGAAGGGGAGAAGGCAAATATGTTTGATAATATACTGAAGAATACAGTTGGGAAGGATGAAGGGGCTGTGGAGAAGAAGCTAAGGGAGAGTGGAGAGTGGCTTATTAATCAAACTGAGACCACATCACGCTCTGCTGGTAATCCTCTCTCTCTCTTTCATGTTTAATTAAGAGTAAATATCACTTTAAATCTCAAACTATTTTGGTACTATTAATTATACTCTGAATTATTAGTTTTTTAAAAAAGATTGCTAGATAAACCGTGGCAATTGGGCGAGCCATGTCGACGTTTTGGAGTAGAAAAATGGACAAAGGGATCAACTATATAAAATCGATAGTTCGGGGTTTAAAAAAGTATTTTCGGTAGTTCAGGGTATAGTATGTCGTGCCAATACAGTTTGAGATTTAAAATAATATTTACCGTTTAATTAATTAGATTAATTGTGGTGTTGGTTGCAGGAAAGCAAATCTTGAAGACCATATTTGTTTGGATGATACCTCTGTGGATAAGTGCATTTCTTGTGGCGACTGGCACTCTTTCCCTGCCTTTTCACGCCCCATTTCTCGACGATCTCATCTCGTGAATACTCCTTTGTGATTTCATGTTTCTCATAGGTCATAAGAGTTGTGATTACAAGGTCCCATTAGAAAGAATTTATAATACGAAATGAGACTTTCTCTTTTGTAAGTGTCTATTACAGAGTTAATTGTCTATAAATACACGAAGTTTGCAGTTTTTTTTTTTTTTTTTTTTTTTTGAGATTGCATACAAAATGTTTTTTCGGCCAAAAAATACACCAATTTGAGGATTCGTGATTTTGTAGATGGCTCCTAAGGCCGAATATGACATGCATGTCATATTACGTAGTTGATTGACATATTATATGACTATAACTCGGCTAATATAATACTTTCCTCTGTCCCTTATTTATCTATCCATTGCTTTTTAGCAAGTATTTTAATAATGTTTAGGTAAGTGTCTAGATGGGTGGAAAGAGAGGACTTATATAGAATTAGCGGTGGGGTAGTGTACGAAAATGAAAATGGATAGATAAATAAAGAACATATTAAAATGACAAAATGAGTGGATAAAGAAGGGACAGATGGAGTATTGATGCAAACTAAGTTTTCATTGAATTCTAAATTCTCCTTAAATTTGTATATATTTTCATTGGCAGAAGAAAAAGTTCAAATGTAATTTTAAAATAAATATTACAAAATTCGTGTGGTTACAAACAATTATTAATCAAATCTGGATATGATGACGATGTGTGTGGAAGCTTGTTTCCAAACAAATTTGATGTCTCATCTCATGTATGAAAACCAACATGGCCATGCTGGAAATACTCAACCTCCACATTTCAACAATTTCTATATTAATTTTGTAATAAAATATAATTCTATATTAACGAGCTCGCCCATGTGCTTAATAAAATGCTATTTTTCACTATGTGAATGAAGTGGTGATTTCTCGGGGCATACATTTTGACAGTTTATATTTCTTTATCAACTTCAAAATAGTAAAATATCCAAACTCCTTCATAAAGTTCCAATATTTGTTGGAAGCCATCCAAATTAGACCATGCTGCTATGTTATAGAATAATTTTCAATTAATAAATCTGCTCACAGTCAAAACTACACAACCACCATTTAATATGCAATTTAATTCGGTTTCTCTCTTCAGATTCCAACCTAATAATTTCAAAACACCAACTTTCCAAACTACCAAACCTTCTTTGCCAATCGCCACCACTATTATAGATTCATAACATAATGTTTTGGTCAATTTCTAGCTATCATTTATTGGACAAGACCAGCTTGAGATGTTAAAGTAACTTTATATAGTAAAAACAGAAAGAAAAAAAAAATTGGTTGAAAATAGGCTTATTTCAAAAGTCAAATATCATGTAAAAATTTCGTGATTATTCAAGAACAGATCGCTGTTTTGAAATAATTATAGGTCAATTCAGGGCAGTTCAGAATTCTATTTTTATTTATTACTATTAATTTTTGGCTAGATGTCTCACATTAAATAAATAAAAAAAAAAAAAAAAATCTAGAACTTCCGTTTCTCAACGAGATTTTTATTTTAAAAGAAAAAAGAAAAGTCAGGCGAAATGACACGTCATCATGTAAATATGTAATGGATGTGCCGCCAAAAGCCACCAGTCTGTCCCAACTCCAACCAATCGAAGCAGTCAAAAACTCCTCTCTTCTCAATCGCTCGCACCCCATTTTCCAGTTTTTAACATTCAACTCCTCACCAATTTTGCCAACTTAGCACTTAGCAGGCAAGAAAGAGACACGCAATTTCACCAGAAAAACTCAATCTTGAGCTCAATTGAGAAGAGAAACGAAGCAAAGAGAGGCAGAGAGTAGATGGGGACACTAGAGACATGGAGGAAGGCCTACGGCGCTCTCAAAGATCACACAAAAGTCGGATTAGCCCATGTCAATTCTGATTTCAAGGTCTCAATTCTGTCTTTTTGATTTCATGATTATTCTATCAGAATTCTGTTGTGGAAAGAAAACTACACTGTTTTTGCATCAATTCGGTTATCGTTTTTTCCCCATCAAATGTTGGTATGTGTGTGAATGTGTGAGTGTGATTCGTTAAAACCCTAGGAATAGAGTGGTGGTAAGGAGTTAATACGCCAAAGCATGATTTTGCTTTGGCCGATGTTTCCTTGTTTCTAATAAAATTTATTTTTGGTCGTCTAAAAATAGGATGTGGATGTGGCGATCGTCAAGGCTACCAATCATGTGGAGCAACCACCAAAAGAGAGACACATCAGAAGTCAGTTTCTCTGCTTTTACTTTACTTTTATTTTCCTTGTCAGTTATTCATATGGTCAGATCCATTCACTGTTTTGCTGTGGAATTTCTTGAGTTTTTTAATTTCGATGCTAATTCGTTTAACGGTTTTATGGTTTTGGGGCGAATATATGGAGATGTTGAGACTTTAGTTTATCGATTGCCACAAAGAATGTTGTTATCTTTGATCTAGAAGGGTGAAACCACCATGTGATATGTTTTGTGGAGTAGATAATTTCTTATGGTCAAGAATCAAGGTGAAAATATTTCTCTTCTCAAGCAACCCATTTTCCTTCTTTTTTTGACTCCATTTGTGGATAATATTATCATGGGTAAAAAGTGATGAAGTTTTCCCATATTTTTTTATCCCTCCTTTTGTTATGATAAAGTTAAAACTAAAGAGAACGCACCTGAAGAGCGAAGAGTGTTAGAAAATCAACTGTTGATTGAAAATGATGGTGCTTTGGTTTTTCTTTTCTGAGGAGAACTCATTTTAGTTTCTTGGGATTTCTCAGATACAGAAATTGATGAGGATTTCTAAATTTTGTCATTAAGGGAGAAGTTAAATTTGTTTTAGATTATTATTGCCTTGTTGAAAATGAGCGCACTGGCAGTTTTATTATTAGTATCCGGATGCTTCTTGCAGAAATTATGGTGGCCACATCAGCAATCCGGTCTCGTGTTGACGTTTCATACTGCGTCCATGCACTTGCAAGACGCCTGGCAAAGACACACAACTGGACGGTATGGATTGTGACGTGATGTGATATTTTTTTCCCGTCTTTGATCCGGCAGTTTCCATCTTCAAAGTTAGCTTTCTAAGTATATTTGATGATAATGCATTCCCTGTGTTTTGTTATTCAGTTTTTTGCTCAATATACAAAATGCTAGATTAGTTTATTTCATGCTATTTCTGTTTTATTCTTTAATATGTCAGACTGTATATTTTGTTATTTAGCTCCTTTTTTTCCTTCAGTTTTTGAAACATGGGTGCCCTATTAGCTTACAATAAGGGTAAAATGTTTTTCCTCTGGGCATAGAAGAAAAAGGTTAATTAATGTATTAGTGTGTGGTTATGATCCCTCATCTCATCTGTTGATGTACTACTTTAAAAAGTTTTGAGAGGAGAACTTGTTTGTTCCCTGTCATGATAGTATGATACGAGCAACACTTTGATGGGTTTCCTCTTTTACTACAACAGGTTGCATTAAAGACTTTAATAGTTATTCATAGAACACTGAGAGAAGGTGATCCTATATTTAAAGAGGAACTCCTGATTTTCCAACAGAGAGGCCGTGTCCTCCACATGTCCAATTTCAAGGATGATTCAAGCCCCATTGGTATGTAGCTGCTATTCTTGGGGGTGATTTTTTGTACTTTCTCCTAAGAATACTCGCATAAGACACATATTATAAGTAAATCATAAATCAGGAACGCCAGGGGCCTGCTGGACTACAATAATGTGTACTTTTCTGCTGCAGCTTGGGATTTCTCTGCCTGGGTAAGGACATATGCACTGTTCCTGGAAGAACGTCTTGAATGTTTTAAGATTCTTGGGTATGACATTGAAGGCGAGCGGCTTCCTAGACCTGCACAAGGGCAAGATAAGGTACCTTTTCAGTTTATTATGTACTATGCAAATGCTTAATGGCTCTTTGTGTTCATATGGATATATTTTTATCGACCTATGAGATCTGTGAGCAATTATATTGTGAATACTAGTTGTGTGCATTGATCCTAGTACTTGTTAAACATATCCCTCCAGAAACTACTTAGTATAAAGTTTGAGGATTTATTGTCTGTGTACATCTTTTCAAATATTTGTCTTCTCTTTTGTGTTTTGGCAGACTGGACTTGTGTTCATCGACCCAAACCTAATTTCATTGTTTTTATACGTTATGAGTTGGGAGATGACTTCTGTTCATGTATTTGTTTGCAGGGTTACAGTAGAACTAGAGACTTGAATAGTCAAGAACTTCTAGAGCAGTTGCCTGCTTTGCAGCAACTACTATATCGTCTTATTGGATGTCAGGTACTCTCCCAATCTTAATGACTGATTAAATCTTTTTGTATAACCATTCTTGGTTTATGCCCTTGTTACCATGCACAATTTTCCAGTTTTGTATTGCGATAGCAGTAACTCAAAGCTAAATTTACCATTTTTTTTACAGCCTGAAGGAGCAGCAGTAGGGAACTACCTGATTCAGTATTCCCTTGCTTTGGTATGTGGTTTCCACCACCAATTGTGTGTATAAGTGGAATCATATAATCTTTCCAATTAGAGAATTATGGTAAATTGAATATAAAGTGGAATGCTATGATGAAAGGGATGGGGAAGGATGATTGACGGCAGGGGAAGCCTTTAATCATCGTGATTCTATACTCTCCATGTGAATAAGAGAACAGCTGTGGATAGATGACCTTCTACGTGTTTCTAAACTCTTAATAGTGATGTTGTTTTAGTATTATTTGAGGGAAACTTACTCTTTTGAGACTTCTTGGACTTCTTTGTAGGTTCTCAAAGAGAGTTTCAAAATATATTGTTCCATAAATGACGGGATAATCAATCTTGTTGACAAGGTGATATGAATACTATTTTACTGTTTAGTTATATATATGGGGCTTCATATTTCATATTTGCTTGCTTTGAGTGTGAATTCTTACCCGTTTTTTGCCTTCAGTTTTTTGAGATGCCAAGACATGAAGCCATAAAAGCACTGGATGTGTATAAAAGAGCTGGGCAGCAGGTAGGTTATTGATCCATAGGCTGTGTTCTTCCTTTCAAATTTTTGTTCTTTTGCTATCATCAATATATAAAACTATGTGACGCTATACTGTTTCTGATCTTGCTGCAGGCTGCTAGTCTTTCTAATTTTTATGATATTTGTAGAGGACTTGAGCTTGCTCGAAACTTCCAGTTCCCTGTGTTGAGAGAGGTAAGCGTTGTCTATTATATTTCATGCATCTAAATATTAGGTTTAATTTTAGAGGCACAATTGATTGATTCATGAATATTTATGTTTTGTTTTTGCTCCCCAGCCTCCACAGTCCTTTCTGGTAACAATGGAAGAATATATAAGAGAAGCTCCTAGAATGGTTTCTGTTCCCAATATGGCCTTGGTCAGAATTCTTGTCCTCTCAAAAACTTAGTTTCTGTTGCATTTATCTTTGTATTGCACGCTTAATGCATTTCCGCATTTGCCCTTCATAAATCAACGAGTCTGCCTTTTTCGTATTTAAATAGGAATATCCGGAAAGGCTATTGCTGACATACAAGCAAGAGGATGCTCCTCCGTCTTCTGAAGATACAAAAGAGCTGGAGGAAGAAGCCATGCCACCACCATCCGCTGAGGTTCCCATCTTATCTGATGAGACAGCTGTTTCTCCACATCCGCCTGCTAACGTAGACATTGATGATCTGCTGGTGAGTCTAATTTTTTCATTTTTATGTAAATATTATTTGAGACATTGTATGAGCATTGTCTTATCCAATCCTTCCATGCTTCTTTTCCATGAACTAAAAATTTCAGGGGTTGAATGTCACCGAGCAAGATGCATCTGCAATTGAGGAAAGCAACGCCTTGGCTTTAGCTATCGTTCCATCTGGTCAGAACTCGTGCATATCGATCTTTGAAATTCTTCGGCTTGACAGCTGCAGTCACCTTTTATTTACGTGTGTTGTTATCTTACTCTTGCTGCAGGCACTGCATCAGTCGACTCTGACACCTCCCAAGCAAAGGGGTTTGATCCTACTGGATGGGAACTTGCCCTAGTAACGATGCCCAGCACTAACATATCATCAGCACAGGAAAGGCAATTGGTACGTTCTTGCATCCCTCTTTGATGCCAACGCAATTACATCCGTCGTTTTGAGAGTTCATGTGTTTGCATATCTGAGAAAATATTGTTTATTTTTTAGCCTCGAGCATTGGGTTGTTAGGTTTTGCTTACTCGAATTTTTGGCTTGTGGATGTTGCAATGGCAGGCAGGAGGACTGGATTTACTCACGCTCGACAGTTTATACGATGAAGGCGTGTACAGAGCATCCCAACAACCGGTTTATGGAGCACCGGCTCCTAATCCGTTTGAAGCTAGCGATCCATTTGCAAGGTCGAACAGTGTTACTATGCATCCAGCAGCAGCTCAAAATCATAACAACCCATTTAATCCATTTCAATCTGTATATCCACAACCACTACAGCAACAGCATCTATTGATGGGGCAACAGAATCCTTTTGGTGATACCGGCTTCGGAACTTTTCATGCTGCACATCCCCAAACGACTAATCCATTTGGGAGTGTTGGCCTTTTATAATACAATTCATATATATGCAGGCGTGTAGAATGTAATTTTTTCTAGGTTCATTGATTTTAATAGCGGAGGAGGAAATTGTAATTGTTTGCAAGTTTTGTTCATATTCTTGTGTTGAGAGAGAGAGAGAGATGTAGTTGTATCTGTTATGCATTTGAAGTGGTTTGGATGGGATTGGGATTTAATTGGGATTGGGATTGAATATTGTATTTAAGATGATGAATTATAGTTGCATGCTATAAGCAGTGATCATATTATTACTTATTAGCCAGAAAGAAAAGCAGTATGATGAGGGGCAATCCTTCATCTAGGGGTGTAATCGAACCCATCTAGCCAAATATTATTGTGCTTAAATTTGGTTCTTTGTTATCGAGTTAATATTTTGAGCTTCACAAATTATTCGAGTTTAATCGAATCCAATTAGACTTTCTGAATTTGAATTTATATGTAAGGTATTTTATTTTTGAAAAAAAATATGATTTTATTCACAATAATATAATATATGCTCCCTCCGTCCCATTACAAGCGTCCATTTAACTAAGGGCACGGAGATTAAGAAAATAAGTATTTAGGGAGTGATTAAGTTAGATAAAATAGGAGAGAGAATAATTTAAATGATAAAGTAGGAAAGAGAAAAGTA
>JAYJMF010000031.1:2022619-2033226 GCA_036873715.1 Salvia sclarea | reverse complement strand
ACGAGAAAAGTAAATGGTTCTAAGGTTGGGGTCTAAAACTAACATGAACCAACTGAACAAGGAATAATGGTGTTGGGCGTGTAGTATATATAGATTACAAGAAAATGGGTTGGGCTTCTCGCCCACTACAGCCCATTAGAGTTAGAGTTGACAGCTGATAGAGTTTTGTTGGACTAGGACTCTATCCTTTTCCAACTGGCGTGCCCATCGATAGACTCCTGCTGAGGCTAGACTCTATCTCTTGGTGGCGTTCCCGCTGTGCTTCCTCTACGCTCTTACCGATGCGTTGCTGGAAAATCTTATATACCATTCTTTGGTAAGTGGCACTAGCGTTTTTGAGTTCGAAAGGCATCTTTCTGTAGGCGAAGACGCCGAAGTCAGTGATGAAGGCTATTTTAGCAGCGTCTTCGTCGCTTATTAAGACCTAGTGGTAGCCCTTGTAGAGGTCTAAAAAACTAAACACCTCGTACCCCACCAAGGCTTCGACCTTCTTGTCAATGTCAGGCTGGGGATAACAATCCTTTGGACAGTGCTTGTTGAGGTCGGTGTAGTCGATACACATCCTCCATCCTCCCCCGCCCTTTTTGACCATCTCCGGGTTGGCAATCCAGGCCGGGTACATGACCTCGAACAGTATTTGAGCCTTCAAAAGTTGATTCACCTCGTCATGTATGACTTGATTTCTCTCTGCAGCGAAAATTCTTCGCTTTTGTCGAACCGGTTTGACGTTGGGGTCTATGTTGAGCTTGTGAGTGATGATACTTGGTGACACTCCAGTCATGTCTAAAGGCGACCAGGCGAAAACGTCTTTGTATTCCCTGAGGAGTTGGATAACCTGCTCACGAAGTTGAGGGACTTCGTCCGTCCCTACTCAGACGACCTTAAGCGGATCGTCCTCGTAAAGGGTCACCTCGTCAACAGGACAGTTTGAAGCAGGCGACAACTTTTCTTGTCCCAACTCCTCGGGTGGCTGTTGTTGCTATGCTTGTGTTTGTTGGGACGAAGTCCCAATGCTTCCCTTCAGGGCCACCTGCATGCACTCCTTCGCCCTCTGCTGGCTGCCTCGCACAATGGCTATCCCACCTCGGGTGGGGATTTTGATGGTTAAATGATACATTGAGCATACCGCTCTGACCGCGCTCAACCAATCTCTCCCGAGGATAATATTGTAAGGCGAGCGGGCTGGCTTTTACTACAAAAAACTGCACGACCTTGGTAGAGCTTGTTGGCGTTTTCCCCACCGTGACGGGGAGGCCGAGGATGCCTTCAGGCTTCGTCTCCTCCTGTACGAAGCTCCGAAGTGGCACGGGCGCTGGTGTGAGGTGGGCTTTCTCTATGTCTAGCTTGTCGAAGCAGTCTCTAAATAGAATGCTTACTAAAGCACCGCTATCAACGTAGATGCGATGTACGACTTTGTTAGCCACTACTGCTTGGATAACGATGGCATCTTGATGAGGCACCACGGCTGGGACAGGATCCTGACCTGAGAACGTGATAGCTTCATCCTTCTTGAACCGCTTGCTTGTGGGCTCTTCAGTAGGGCGACTTCGGGCCTCGGACTTCAGGAACGCCTTTGTGGCTCCATGAGAAAGTCCGGTAATGGTAGCTATGACACCGTCGATTTGGGGTTCATCGTCATCCTCGTCGGTGTCACGCTTCGCTTTTCCGTTGTCCCGGGAGCCGCAGCCTCGCCGACCTCGACCTCGATTCTTCCTTGGTTTTCCATTGCTTTGGGGCGGGGGATCCTTTGCACCGGTACGTCGGTTGGCTGCCCCCCGGTATTTTTAGAGGTTGCCCTCGCGCACCAGTTTCTCGATGTCAACTTGGAGGCTCCTGCAGTCCTCTGTGTCGTGCCCGTAGTCCTCGTGGAAGGAACAATATTTGTTTTTAGACCGGCGTGTGTGATCTCCGGTCATGGGACGAGGTCTTCTGAACAGGTCGGTGTGCAGCTCGTAGATTTCTGCTCTGGGCCTCGTCAACGGGGTGAACTGAGGCCGCTCTGGGTCTCGACGAGGGCCGAACCTAGATTCCAAAGGTCCTCGCTGCAGCCTATCTAGGGCGCTCGTCGGTTGTTTCGCCCGCGGTCACCTCGGTCGTCCTCCCTCTTCTTTCTGTCAGAGGGTTCGGCCTTATCGGCCTCGCGCTTTCTTCGATCGGCCTCATCGGCTTTAGCGAACCGGTCCACAATTCGCCAGAGCTATGTAGCCGTGACGGGTTAGCGTCTAATGATTTCTTTGTAAAGGGCTCCCAGGAGAACGCCGTTTTGAAAGACCGAGATGATGAGCAGGTCATTTATGTCTTCGACCTTGAGGCACTCCTTGTTGAACCTGGTCATGAAATCAGCGATCGACTCGCTTCTTCCCTGCTTTACAGTGAGAAGGTGCGCCGAGGTAATCCTGGCTTCGGCCTTCTGGAAGAACCTCCGATGAAAGGCAGTCACCAGGTCCTCGTATGACCTGATGCTACCAGGCGGCAAGTTGTCAAACCACCTTTGGGCGTGGTCGATTAGAAGCTCGGGGAATAACTTGTACATGTGGATTTGGCCGAGCTGCTGGTTGATCATACTGTATTGGAACTGGGAAAGAAAGTTTTGGGGGTCGCGATGGCCATCATATGGTATGATGTTGGGTACCTTGTACCTGTCGGGGAGGGGAGTTTCGAGTATCTCGCGTGAGAACGGGGTGATGATTCTTCCGTACCTGTCAAACCTGGCCAACCCTCAACTTGGTTCGTCGCCGGAAAACGAGTGGTGCTGTCGTCGATGCTGCCTTCCGCGTCCGCAGTCACGACCTCAGCGCTCGTGGTAAGCTTCATCGTGCGCCCTAGGATTTCTTGCTCTTCGCGTTTTCATGATCTGAACGCTAGGGGACTGGCGGCGATCACTTGGCGACCTAGAGCGGTATCGCCTAGGCGGAGATCGCGGGATCGACGAAGCTTCGTCGTCCCTGTTGCCAACACCTTGAGTTTGTTTGCCGAGGTACTTCAGGAAGCGTTCCTGGTTCTCCTGAAGGAAACCTTTGACCGCCGCGTCGAGGTCGTCCTGCTTATATTGGGGTCTCTCCTGGCTTTCACCTCGGCCTTGGCCGAGTCGATCCTCCCCAGCCTCCGGGCCCTGGGGGTTGCTTTCTTCGTTCAGGTCTTCGAGGTATCCGTCAGGGGTCGGCTCTTTCTCAGCAGGTTTGTCGTTGTGACCAGATGTAGCTTTGGAAACGTTGCTTCGTGTGTCCCTTGCCATAGTTGCAAACTACTCACAACCTTGATCGGGAATACGGAACTTGTAGAAACTATTTCCCACAAACGGCGCCAATGATCGAGTTGGTTTTCGTGGGGTAGTTAATAAGCTAAGAGAACGCAAATAGGACACGAGGATTTAACGTGGTTCGATCTATGAGGATAGATCTACGTCCACGGAGCGATAAAGAGAGCTTTTATTACTAGTATGCAAGAGAGATTACAAGAGTATGAATGAATCCTTTCTATCGTTCCAGCCTCTATTTATAGATGAAGAGACCGAGTTCTTGGAGAGTTAGGTCTCTACTCGAGGTCTTCTCCTAGTAGGATTCGACTTTGAGTCTTCCCTTGGTTCTTCATGTTTATCTTCAGGTAATCCGAGCCTATCCATGCTTTTGTTTGGGCATCTAGAGTGTTGATAGCTTTAGGTCGCCTGTTGGGCCGACGTCGATGGGCCGAAGGTAGATGGGCTTGTCTTTGTTGACTTGGGCTTGGCCTCTGGGCCAATATCCTATCATCGACCAATCAATAAGATGTTAGAATTTCTTGACATCATCTAATGATACACAACGGAATAAAACAGTCAAGAACAGATCTAAACTTACAATTGATTATGCGATGAGCCAATAAATACGTTAGATAGAAAACCTTACCAATTGTAAAGCTTCCAACAAACGATTCCTACAGCAATTGAATCCACTACTATGGTATCCACGTGTATTCCAATCCGATGCAGGACAATCCACGATACAGACTTCAATCAGAGAAAGCTAGGAAATCTCCAATTGAATTTACGGCGTGCAGTTTTAATGTTTTTCGTGTCTAACTAAAAGAATATAACTCTTATTTATAGATAAATAAGACAACTCCATAAACCCTAGATTTATGGGCTTATATTCTCAAGTCTGCTTTATTTAATTAATAGTCCAACAATTAATTAACTAAAGCCCATATATCAAATATATCCTAATCTAGTCCATGATATATAGAATACATCTTTCAAAAAAATGCTAGCAGCAAATAAGATGATTTGATTTGAATGATTATATAAATCATTCAAAAAAATTAAGCTTAAGCACATAAATTATTAAATAATTACAAATTTCAGATTATTCATCCCCAGAATATTATTTTTAAGAATTCATTCCCAAGTCATGTATAGCTTGAAACCACCATGACTGTGATCTAACAAAGTCATAATTTTATAGCAAATTTAGTTGTCATATACTCCCATAAACAGTAGACGTTGAAGTCTTTAAACTAAATAAAAATACGCAGAATTTAAGGTGATGTGCCTTTATCAATGGTGGATGTGAACTCGACAAGAGAAGCTATGCAGTGGGCGCGAGGAAGATAATTGCTTTGTTCGTATTGCGAATTAAAATAATTTTGTTATGGTAAGATTTATTATAATTATCAAATTTTAATTATTTCCATACAATGAAAATAGTAGTATTTATTATATATAGGGGACGAGGACGAATGGAGTATCAACTTTTATCGTTTTCTAGTGTTGCACATAAGTCTTTAAAAATTAAATTAAATGCAGTAAGCTGCAAATTTTTGTTTTACCCCAAAACAAATTGTCCTCAAATTGATTTTGAGTTGGCAAAATCGAAAATATTTGACAATTCGAATTACGTTGTTTTAATTGATACAACTCCATTTCAATGGGAAAAAGGAGAGATGGATTAACCGAAGAAGCTGTGACTGGAAAGTTCTAAAAAAGAGTTATTAGCGTGTAAATTATTGAACTTTCATCAAATTCTGACTGTGCATACTAATTTTAAAATTCGCATGTAAATTATTGAACTATTAATAGGTTTTTTAATTTTTCTACCGATCAGAATTGTGATTTAAGTAATGCTGATACAAAACACTGAAAACGACATAATTTGAAAACGCTGAAAATAACAAACTTTTAAAATTTTATAAATCAAATGACTTAATTTGTATTGTTACATCTTCTTCGATTTTACAAGCTATGAAATGATTTGAAGGAATTTCGATTTCAATGTAAAAATGAAGAAACGAAAGTTAGTGTATCTTATTGCAAACTTTAAATATTATGTGGAAAAATGAGAATATGACTAATTAAATTAATGTATTTTACGAAAATTAACCCTAAACTAATATGGATGTGTCAATTCCGATCCTTGACTTCTCGTCAAATTCAGTACAATTCGTCATGAAGATTAATCATATTTTCCATTATTAAGGAACAATATTATCAAAACATTATTTAGCATGCTCCAATTTTGTGCACTATATATATTTCCGGGAGGCACCATACAATAATATTATGCATATAAAACAAATTGAATTGAGGCACACCCTCTACACATGCATAATCTGAAATATGATGCCAAACTAATTAACAAACTATATATTGTACAAGTCAACCATTCTCCTCACTTACCTATGTGTCAATGCCATGCATAGCGAGTAAGAAGGATCCAGCCACTCAAGTGAGAATCAACCATATTTGCTCACAAACAAGTGATTACAATCTTTGCCAAATCATTCTCAACAAAAACTTATACATTCCCATCCAAGATTTCAAAGGGCTAACCCAAATATGCCTCGCTCAAACCATAATATATACCTCTGACACCGTAATATACATAAAAGGATCGGAGAGAAACGAAACGAGCAGCACTCAACGAGATCTTTTCATGATTTGTGAAGCAGGCTATGGCATATTGCTTGATCAATTTGCAGATGCTTCCCTTGCATTTGGGAAGGGTGATTACTACTCCATGCTGTTTGATATTGGTAATTGTGAGAGATTTGTGATTGATTGTGAGAATGTGTTGGGCAACAAGTTAACTGATTTGCATAACAAAAATGTGCACACCAGAGTTCTTATTCAAATGTCCAATGCTAGTGGGAATCTTATCGGCTCTGAGTTGTAATTTCTTATATATTTGCTGGCTCATATTTTTGATGTGTGATCATGGTACTAGAACATTTTTTATTGTAGTGTCACAAACAAGAATAATTGATCAAAAGCATAAAAGTGTAGCACATCCGATATTCAATTCCAATCATTAATCTACTATAATCAAAGGCTAAAATTCATTCATATATGTTTCTTATGAAAATTGATGTTCCTATCTGAACCATTCTCATATGGTTGAAAAGTAATGAAACTCATTTTCTTGTATAATTATGTGTGTTCTACCCGTGACTTTAAATGGATATGCATGTAATGATAGAAAAGTTTGGAAGTTTCAACATTTGAGTCGAGAATGAGCCTAAATAAAATACTAACTAATTATTGAATATATCAACCATAACATTATAAGTTCATCCATGCAGTGGTGCATTGACTCGATTTTCTTTTTTATTATTATTATAATTAAATAAAAGATGCAAGTATAGTTTCGGTCTCAGATGTTGATGGTTTTCTGAAAATTAAATATCCTTAAATTACTTTTTGTTTTTAAATCTTGAATCGAGAATCCAACAACAACAACAACAACAAAAAAGATAAATCGATCACCACTTCATGTTTTAACATGAATTTTATGTCTTCTTTCTGGAAAATGTCAACAACTTAAATCATGGACTAGATAAACAATTTAACACGTATTTGTGCATTAACATGCCACACATATACATGCGATTAGTTAAATGTTAATTAATATAAAATCAAAGTATATTATCTATGCATTCATGATTCATAAAACTTAACTTATATTGGACAACAAAAATCTCAAAATAATTTTAATTTTGCATATTTAATCCTAAATGTTTACTTTTGAATGTTAAAGTTTTCATAACATTTATTAGAAACTCGATAAATTAATACTCGATTAATTAATAAATTCTCTAAGATAATAATTTTGGTCGGTCGCAACTCGGGGATGGGGTGCTAAATTAATAAACTCACTAAAATTATAAGATAATATATTTTTGATAATTTCTATAGGCCCCATATAAAATATAAATTAATAATTCCTTATAAAGTACATATATTACTAATGATTTATAAGGGTTTCTTGAAAAATGTCTCAATTGTCTTTTATTTTCTGTTGACTCGATCATTGTTGTTTTTCACACCTTTAAGATGTGAAATGTTGTGTGTATGATTTATTTGTGTAAAATATTTTGATATTCTATTTACATAGAAAATATTTTTTAATATATATAAAATGATACGTTGAACACAAGTGTATTAATTTCAGAGTTCTACTGTAATTTTAGAGGAATTTGCCAATTTGGTGCACTTATTTCACAGTGTATAACAATAAAATATAAATTATGGAATTGTTTCTGATTAAAATTTAAAAGAGACCAAAACCTGCTACAATATATACAAATGCATCAAATTGTATACGACATACATAAATATATGTTATACAAGGTATATACAGTATATTATAAGAAAAACATTGTCAACTATGAATAACAAGTATTGAAATGTCTTCTAAAACTTGAAACGTTAACGTACACATAGCTAGCTAGCTAAGAAAGCGTGTAATCAAATTACAAATTAAACTTAGAACTTAACTTGGACAAATTTTACATGCTTGAAAATTAAAGCCCTCGTTTTATTACTTGTTGTTTGATATTTTGTAGAGACCTAACCAAATCATCGCATAGTTGATTAGGATTTGGGATCAACTTTTCATCAGCACCAATTGATATTATAAGCTTCTCAGCATAACTTTGGTGATGGACCACTAGCGACTGCAAATACACAAATATAACTTCAATTAATTAATTTCAAAACATAAAATGTAAGAAATAAAATTGTTTTGGTTGGACTTACTTGAGGGAAGCCGTGGACTGAAGGAGCAATGTAGCTCAAATGGTGTCCAAATAAATTTACCTCCTCTTTTGGACCCATCACATTCGAGAAAGTTAACGTTGTGTTTTTGAAAACAGGCCTTGTTATACCGGCTGCAGCCTGCATTGTGAAACATAAATGGAGAATTTACTATGTGCTCGTATTTCAAATCAGCATTTGATATATAAATTTAATAAATGTATGAATCGATTGAATAAATTCATTCATACCTCGATCCCAAATAGAAACATCATTAGCTTCATGACGACGAAGGCACATTTATGAGCAAGTGATAGTTTCTTTTTATCCATGGTAGATTTTGCTCTACGGATGTATGTCAAGGGATCGTCTTGCAAATCAATGGTTAAGGGAAGAATAACTATGCCTATGAAATTGCCCCACATTCCATTCAACTCCTCTTTCTCCATCATCTCAGCCAAATCCTGTTTTAGTTATTATTTTGTAATGTTGGAAATTCCTTCGAGTTAGGAACTTAGTCAAATTTGTATTAGCATTCATATTTTTTGTGTGCTTATTTTAATTACCTCAATTGTTGGAGATGGTCTTAGATTAAAGACAACCGCTGATCTGAAGCGCAGATTTCTAGGTAACCAATTTGTGCCATGCTTCATGATTTCTGCACCATTCTCTCCGCCTTTCTCTGCATGCAATGTGAATGAATTAATAAGTAAATCATTTTCTTTTATGTAGTCAAGAATTAATGTAATTTTATTACCATATCTTGCGTTGAGGTAACGACTGAGGCCGGCTTCGGTGACTCCCAGCACAACATCATTAATACTCTTGAAAATTTCAAACACCATCAATAAATAAAGTCAAAATATCCGACCAAAAAGCAAAAAAAAATAAAAATAAATAATTAATAAAATAAGTAGATGGTCATCACCGCATTCAACGCCGTCTTGACGAGCTTAACGTCGTCAAGACTAACCACCCGGTGCACGAACCGCGTCCGCGACATCTCCCCTCCTTCGCCGCCGTCAGATTTAACGGGAGTTCTCGAATCTTCCAGAAAGAAAAGGGTCGCGAGAAACAACGCCACGTCAACAACCGTATTGAACGCAACCAGAAACGCCGTCCACACTAACTTCAAAAACCCCGCCACGCCGTAGCACTCCCGCCGCCGTTTGCTGCTCCCGCTTTTCCGTTTCTTCGGCGACGGAAACGCGGGAAGCGCGTCGGGGTTCGAGAAGCTTCTAGAACACGCGTGGCAGAGCGCCATGAGCGAGACGCCGTCTCCGACCGAGTGGTGGATCTTGAAGAGCGCCGTGGCGGCGGCGTCCGACGTCCCCACGTTGAGGATGTGGATCTCCCACAGCGGCTTCGCGAAATCCATCGGAGCCTTCGACAGATTCGACGCGTAGTCTTGGACGAATTCGTCCCCGCAGGCATTGGGATCAGGGGAATATTCCACTTCGTAGACGTGGTTGTCCACGTCTACGAAGCTCGTGCGCCTCCAACGAGGCTTACCCTCGTCCGTCACCTTGTTTTGTGGAGGAAATTGGTTAGTATGCATGCGCTGATGAAATAAAATACGAGATTGAGAAAGATTAATTACTAGTATGCTGGCGAAACGGGGGTGCTTGAGGAGAGTTTGCTCTACACATTTCTTGTATAAGTTGGTGTCGATTTTGGTGTTGTAACCCATCACTGAAATTATGGAGATGTTGAATTTTGGTGCCTGCATCAATCGAGCGCTAGGGCTCGCCGGCTCTTCATCTCCTTCTTTCCACATTTTTTTTAATTAAAAAAATTGGTTAATGTTGAGATTGTAGTGCTCTAATTAACATGTCTATGCATATTTATATGCATACATTACATATGTCCATATCGCGTGTGAATTTATCGTTTTTAATTTAGGTTGGGATCAATGGAAAATGAGTTTTTTGTTTTTTGTTTTGAAAAGAATGGTAAATAAGTTCCTATTTAACAGCATTGTGAGTTTTATCCTTAAATTCTCTTCGGATATAACTTGTCGTAATTAATCATATGCGCGTGGCTACTATTTATACATAGGTCATAGCATTTATAATTAGTTACTGCAATGTAGTTTTCTGAACTAGGAAGAGTTTTAAATTGTACATGCATGAAAAGAAATATTGGACAAATTATGATTCAAGCTAGTATATGTGTATAAACACGGATTTGCTCATTTGATTGTACTTGGATAAATATGAAGAGAAAGTTTTATACCATATCCTTAATAGTAATAATTTATGATAAGATTATAAATTAATAAAAACCTTAATAGATAATATTTACTATATAAGAGAAATAATGAAACAAATTAAATAATAAATCATGTCTAGTTCAAACCATCAACTACGCAAACACTACATATACAAATATTTTACAATCAATTCTCAACATCCTAATAATTGTCATAACATAACTAAATTAGTTTATGATGCAGCGAGAAGCGTGAAGATAATAGACGAATATTTTCGTTGATTTAAAGAATATCGAAAGCAAACGCAGATAGAGTGAAAATCCGTTGATTCTCTACGAATACCGGAAGAACATAGAAGAAGGGGAAATAAACCCTAACTTTTCATTAATC
>JAYJMF010000031.1:2007980-2022519 GCA_036873715.1 Salvia sclarea | reverse complement strand
AACATTAAACACACAATTATTATTACATACTACACAATTAACATTTAACAGTACACAGTTAGGTTTCGACAGTGCACAGTTAAGTATTAGAATACAGTTAAGAAAATCCCCTCGCAGCGGCGACACTCCATCAACGAGTCCATTGAGCAACAAATCGAGCCCTCCGTCACAGATATTCATCCTCAACACTCGAAAATCACAGAACACAGCGATCGTGCTCAAATCCCCCGTCGTCTCCCGCAAGGAAATCATCGACGCTTTAATCCACGATCGCAGCCTAAGCGGCGATACAATCGAGAAGCTCACCGTTCTCAGGAAACTCTCTGACGTGAAAAGCTCCGACGGGAAGACGGCGCTGCTTCAATTCATGGTGCAGGAAATCATCCGCACAGAGGGGAAGCGCTTCGTACTCAACAGGAACCGCAAGCAGAGCAACCGTAGTCTCTGACGGGGCTGCCGCCACTGTACATTCTGTGCCGGGGGACGTCGTGGGCTCGGCGTTGGGCTCCACCGCTGCTCGCTCGGCAACGAGATCCGTCACTGGTAGCTCGGCAACGGGCTCTGCCGCTGGTCGCTCAGTGTTCAGTGGCGATGAGGGCTCCGCCGCTGATTGCTCGACGTTCGAGGGAGACGCGGGCTCCGCCGCTGGTCGATCGGCATTCGAGGGCGACGAGGGCAGTGGTTCGTGGTTCATCGGCGACGAGGGCTGCTAGGCCATCGGCATGGGAAGAAGGTGAGGCGAGGCGGTGGGAAGATGAGGGGGTGGGAGAGCCGACGGAAAGAGAGAAAGTGAGGCGAGAAAGAGAGAGTGAGAGAGAGAGAGAGAAAGAGAGAGAGAGTGAGATTGCAGATGGGGGGGTGTGGGGTGGGAGTGTGATGGTTCAGGTATATTTTGATTTTTTTTTAAATTAAATAAAGTATATATGTCTTTCAACACAAATTGAGTATATCTATCCCACTTTCATAAAGTTGAGTATATTGAGAATAGATTTATTCAAATTGAGTATATTTGGAATTTTCTTCAAAAAAAATTAGTTGTTAATGAACGAGTATTTGGCTTATAATGAACTCTTAATATAAACTTAACCAAACACCTACTCCTTCAGTCCCAACAAACGTGGTACGTTTTCCTTTATAAAATATCTTTATCTCTCACACAACTTTAAATAATATATATTTCTATTACCACTTTATAATAGTACTAAAATCTTTTTCACATCATTTTTATGTATGAAGGTTCCCACGGTAGCAATGGTTGATGAGCCTCTTGTAGTGACTAAAATAGGTCACCATATTGATGTTTATGAGAATGAGACATAATCATTCCTTCCATTTACATGTATAAAAGTACAACAAATAAGATTAAGAAACAAAGTTGTTGCTACATCTGCTAATTAAATCTTCATTTTTTATTATGTGCTTATGCTGCTGTACATATCGGAACTAACCCAAGTTTTACAATGCGGCGATCGACGGAAGCTCTTGCTCCGCCTCGCCCTCCCCTTCGCTCGTTTCTGCAGCCATCGTCTGCACCCACAAACAAAGATAGCATCAAATTGATAGATGATACGATACAACAAGAATTTGTATACTCTCGCGCCACCAGCCATACCTGCGGCTTGTCTGGTGAAGAGTAGCGCTCGAACGACCCTTTCCCGTAGAGGATTTTCGCCCCACAGCCACGCCCCTCGGATCCGACTGACTCTTCGTCTACCACCACTGCATCTATTATGTCGTCTCCGGTTCTAACATCAGGAATCTACAAGAGACTACTAGTGAGAAACTAATAAAGTGCAGAACATAGCATCCATATAATAAAAACAAGCAAAAAGCTTGCTAAATTCAGTTATGGTTCATCAATCCACAATTAGGCTTTATTAACCTTCAATTAAGGTTTATTAATCACAATTAGAATTTAATTAGGGCAGATGCACC
Source organism: Salvia sclarea (assembly GCA_036873715.1). Classification (NCBI taxonomy): domain Eukaryota; kingdom Viridiplantae; phylum Streptophyta; class Magnoliopsida; order Lamiales; family Lamiaceae; genus Salvia; species Salvia sclarea. The sequence goes on along the minus strand of JAYJMF010000031.1, from coordinate 2,020,584 downwards.
ATGCATCCGGATGTGCCGTAGTGTGCCTTGATAAACAAAATAATTGATTATTGTCATCTATACTTCTAAAATACCGAGCCAGCTTCAAGAAATCATGAAAGGGAAGAATCACAAACCTCATACATGGCATCCATCAACACATTCTCCAACATCGATCTTAAACCCCTAGCTCCGGTGTTCTTGGTTATTGCTTTCCTAGCAATCATTCTCAACGCATCCTCCGTGAAGTGCAACTTCACCTGATAAACGAGTAAATAAGATTGTGGAAAATGTTCATACTTTATCATGTCAATAGCAACGCAAAATAAGAGATCTTGGAAGATGCCTTACTCCATTCATTTGGAACATTTTCTTATACTGCTTCCCTAACGCGTTTTTAGGCTCAGTTAGAACCTGAAAAACAAATTGATCAACACTGCATATAACACATGTTACAAGAAAACAAAAGAGACAAATTTATGGAGACAACATTGCTAAATTCAGAATGTTGTAGTCTCCATGCTCTTCAAGATAAGCAGAACTAGAGGTATAGACTAGAACATCTAAAGGAACAGAATCGAACACTTAGTTCAGCAAATGAAATTGCACCTGAACGAGTTGGTCCTCAGTAAGTGCAGACAAGTTCACAAGGATGGGAAATCGCCCAACAAACTCGGGTATTAGCCCATATGCAATAAGATCGCTACTTTCAACCTGCAATTTCAAGGAACCATTGCTATGTTTGTATGCCAATAGAATAACAGAAATGAGCACATGACGAAAACTAAGTTGCTATAAGCTTACAGTTTCTAGCAAGGTTGATGTTACGGCAGAACTAGTAACACCTCCTGTTCTCATATTAGCCCGTACGGGAGCACCAAACCCGATGGAAGAATCATGACGCCTGAGATGCATTTCCACAAAATTTCAGTTTTCAGTAGATACAGAGACTATGGGCCTATGGCATTTCGGTTTTAAAGGTGAAGTTAGGCTACCTTTCTGAGATTGTTTTTTCCAAGTCAATAAAGGCACCACCACATATAAAGAGAATGTCTTTCGTGTCAATCTGCAATTTATGCATTAGGAAACACATCAAAAATATCAAATATATTCAAACAATGAAATGCTTTTGCCCTCTCACAAAAAAGATAAAATGTTCATTAGTGTTTACAATTTAACCACTACTTCACATATCATGTCATTTACAATAGTGGGTAACAATGCTGGTTGTTACCTGAATATTATCCCCTCTCGGATGCTTCCGAGCGCCCTTCTCTGGGACATTGACCACCTGAAGAGCCAAAACATTAGATAATAAAAATCAATCTTCGAAATTAGGCAAAGTAATACTCTGATCTCAGGGATTATATCACAGATTCTACAACACATTTGAAGGATGCAACCATGGAGAATAAGCCTCCTTAATTGTACACTCTGATTCATCCATAGCACATCATATCATTTAATATGAGAATTTTGTGCCGATGTTCAAATGAAGGATGCTTAGCAATTAACGAAGAAATCCATATTATCCCAAAAAATGCAAAAGTACTTACAGTTCCCTCGAGCATTTTCAATAGCGCTTGCTGAACACCTTCCCCAGATACATCCCGACTAATGTTTAGGCTCTCTGCCTAAGGATTAAACAAAGAACAAGCTTAATATTAGCATGCTGTAGCCTGTATAAGATTTTAAACCACTGCTGAAGATTTTGAGAAATTTACACAGTATGCTACCTTTTTGGTTATCTTATCTACTTCATCAATATAAATTATGCCCTGCTGAGCAGCTGCAACATTATAGTCTGCAACCTGAAACAGAAGAAGATGAATTCACTAAATTGAACAACGATCTGTCACAAATCAAACAGATCGTGCCAAAAATCTGTTTTAATCAATCGCCATTTGTATGTGAATACAAGAATTCATTTAAAAATTATTAATAATTTTGAACAAAAAGGTCGTTGACATGTTTGGATTCTAAGAAGAAACCAAAATTTCCACTTATCCTTAAAATAGAGAGAAGCTGGGTATCAGTAACCACCAAGAGATGGAGAAGGCAACAAAAAAACAATATTTACCACACTAGAAATAGCACAAAGGCGAATTGACAAGTAATTTCATTTGGGATATAAAATCAAGAGTAAACGCAATCCTGAAAAAGAATTAGAATGTAAACACATTCTGGCAACACTATACTATGTGATGCTTACCGTAAGCAGCTTGTATAAAATGGACTCAACATCTTCCCCAACATATCCTGCCTGAAAAATGAATTTTACTTCTTATCAGAATAAAGACACAATAAACATGATTTCAAATCAAACTGTAGGACCACATTGTAATTGTTGAAGGAAGAATTGTTGATTTGTATGGGAAAACCTTCATTACAACATCAAAATTTTCATTAATTTTCATTCAAAGAAATATTCTGTCAGTCCAAAGTTTGGCAACTTCCTTAACCAGACCACACCGAGTAATTGAATTTCAAAGTAAAATGAGGAGAAACTTGCCTGAGTAAGTGTAGTTGCATCAGCTATTACAAAGGGAACGTTCACCAACCGTGCCAAAGTTTTGGCGAGTAGTGTCTTCCCTGTCCTTAAGATGACACCAGAAGAGCACAGTGAAACAGTAGAAATGTAGAATTGGAGAAAAGATAGCATTCAAATATATGCAGAAACTAAGTCTTTTAATCTGTTCCCATACTTTAAAGTTCAGGTCAGAAGACTAATTTTCGCAAGTCACACTTGCTCAAGACGTCCCCGTCTAGTAGACGATATAAATCATTCTAGGACTACAAATACATACAATCTTAAATAAAACCATCAATAACATGTCCGTTTGTGGTATATTCTCAAATAAAGCCATCAATAACAGTCAATAGAGCCTCAAACCCAATTCTCATTCAAAGCACGTTGGCATTTGCTCACAATTTCATAAAATTCTCAAGACCAAGATTTTTGGGAAAATAGCTCTACATTGCAAAGAAAACTAGAAATGAACCCAGTCATTCAGAAAATTACCTGAGCCTGTCGGCCCCATCAAAAGAATGTTACTTTTCTCAAGTTCAACATTCTCAACTTCCTTCCCCTCCGGTCGGTTACCATCTGCACTCCCAGAAGGCCTAACTTTCAAGGTGTAGCATAACATCAGATATCCATATACCAACTTTAAAGAAAAAACAAAAAAACAAATCAGCAACATGTTGTCAAAATTCATAGACTATCTTCTAATCCAAAAACTAAATCTATCAACACATGAGCCGTAATTGAGCTAGATTAAAACCTATTACAAAGTAATCAATCACCTCTGTGAGGAGTCACTGTATATCCTCTTGTAATGATTGTAGACAGCCACAGCAAGAACCTGCAATCAAAAACCCCCAATTAGATTCATTATATCAAAACTAAATCCCCCACACTTGCAAGTTGAGAAACAAGGGACCTTTTTAGCTCTCTCCTGGCCAATCACAAACTTGTCCAGACCTCTACTTATCTCCTTCGGGGTCGGGAAGTTCGAGCCGAGGTTCGACCCTCCCCAGCAGCCGTCTTTCTGGCCTTGTCCAAACCCTCCACCGGAGCCCGAATTTGAGCCATCATTATCCCCCACTTGGATGAATTTGACCCCGGGCCTCACCACGATCCCATCACCGCCTCCTCCCGGTGGCTGCCACACCTCCGGTGGCTCGCCTTGAGAGCTGAAATTCTCAATTCTCCTCCCATTCTTGAAGATTATCGATGTGTTATTGCCGCCACCACCACCGATGAACTCGCCGCGCAGGGAGAAGGGCTTGAATGGAGTGAAGCTGAAACTGGAGTGCGATTGCAAGCTTGAGCTCCGATGATAATTGCTGTTGAAAACGGAGCTCCACTGGAAATGGTTGGCCCGACCCGCATGCATATGGGTCTGGATGAAGTATCTGAACTGTGAGACAGCAGCTGAAGCTGTATCTCTCGATGATTTTGACCTCAGAGCAGCGGCCATCGCAGGAATCTTGAGGAATCAACTACAGATACAGATAAGCTAGACGACACTTTGTAGGAGATACTTATAGGTATAAAATGAAATATGGGACATGAATTTGGAGAAGAAAAAATCTTAGTGGACTGTAATTATTGATTTTTTTCAAATTTTTGAAGAAAATAGACGAGAACTTCGTCGACAAGAAAGGATTTTTCTTAGTTAGAGAGTGAAAATAGGGAATGGGTTTCGGATAGAAAGGGGGAATCGAGAGAAGGGTGAACTCAGATTCTCCAAATTGACTGATCGATGAAATTTGCAGTAAAGATTGGATTTTTAGGGCTGAGGAAGACAAATTGAGTGTGAATTTAGACGAAAAAGGGGATTATTTATCTCATATGCGTTATCAAGAATTTTGATGGAATTGCTGGCTTAATCTGATTATTCCACGCTGACTGTAAAGATTAAATTTTTTGCGTTAATTCATATGTGGGCCGAGAATATTGATTATTGCTAATTTTTGAGATATTTGGGAACTATATAGCATTATAGTTAACTCTAGAAATATCCTATTTTTCTATGGCGAAAGCGGTAGGAAACAAACTGATGAAAATGAAATAAATGAAGTTTTCTTTTAACCGACCACGAAAGTTGCAATGAAATGATGTGGTCATGTGGTTTCAGAGATTTAAAATTCCACGCATAATGCATTTTTAGGAGGAATTTTCAGTTCAAAATCTTGCCTCATCTCGGATTCGTGTTTGCTGATTTAACACTAGCAAAACTTGCCAAACGCATGATATTATTGTAGGAACGTGACACTAAATTTAAATTTTTTTATTATAGTGTCGCACCCAACTTGTAACTGTATCCAAAACCAAGTGGAAACATGATTGCCATTTATATGATAAAATAACCAACATTAGTCCTTACTTGCCAAATATGATACTACAAAACTAGAGGAGTTTTTACACACTACATATAGTTGCATACATGATTAATCGAACCTCCTTTGGCCATCAGCACTCGCCCGAGAAGAGAAACGAAGACAAAGACGAAGCCGACAGCTGCAGATGCTTAGTTATGATACATGAAAAGTTTACAAAAACTTCTGCAGTGACTATTCCTACTTCAGAAAAATCTTACAAGACAAAACCTTTGTATTCATTGAGTGTATCATCAAAAGGTTGCAACTAATGCACAGACATTTCTTGCATAGAATACACGACGAACTCGCCTCAAAGATTTGGTCTATTGCGTCCGTGGCCAAATACAGTCTCTCTGCTACTACATTGCTGTAGAGTTCGACTTTCACTTTTTAGCTCGACTTCTATGACAGGGCTAAGCTTAAAAAAAAAATTGGGTCGAATCCCAATATGCGGAGCTTTGCTGCTAGAGAAACTAAGAAAAGGAAAAAGTTGGCAACGAGACGAGGGGGAGCAGGAAAAACACATGCACTATATTCAGCAGTCGAAAAATCCAAATTATGAGGCTTCGTTATGCAAGTTGTTTGAGATGTCATGGTAGAAACCAGCAGTTTTCGTACACCAAAATGCACTGACAAATAAATATCACGAGAATTTAACAGTCTGTGTATCATATACAAACACGAGCAAAACCATACATCATAAGCAAATCAAATTCAGATCGTAAATTAAGCAAATAATTCATCAAAGCCTGCACCATACAGATAGGTCCAGTAACCAGAAATATATGAGATAGAGAGATGACAATGGAGTGAATAGAAGAAACCTCATTTAATTTTTGAGGTTATGTTTCTGGCTTCATCAATGGCAGCATTTGCAGCATATACAACCAACTTCTTCACCTGTAAACAAACCATAAATTCTAATAGAAGATAGCCACAATTATGAATAACAAGTTTTGATATCTTCGTTGCAATGCAGGATTTCAAGTAATACTTGCTGTGGATCGAAACGAAGTTGACAAGTACCTCAAGTATATCTTGCTTAGATTTATGAAAATGAGGAAGCAACCGAAATTCTTGTGTCAATCGGACACATTCATGAACATTCTCTGGGGATACAAAATCTAGAGCAACTTTCGTGCAGGACTGATGGAAAAAAAGAGAGCAGAACATTCAGAAGATGCATAAAGTAATGAAGCAAACTAAAAAGAACAAGCAAGAAAGACCGTGAAATGACACAACTATAGAACTAGTCCAACTATAATCAATTTAATGATAAAAAGATGAAAATATAAATTTTAATTAAAACATACACAAAGTCTACCTGTCTGTTTCTCACTTGGTGGGGGCAACCAGCAGGAATGAACACAGCTTCACCAAGGTGTTGCTCAAATGTCCACGGTTCAATATCTAGTGAAAAGGGAGTTCGAGTTAAGTAAAAAATGTGGCTTGAAAAATAAGTTTATAAAAATATTCACAGAAAACTTACTGAACTCCTCCTTCAGTTGTCTTTTATGCTTCTCATCCAAATAAAAGATCTGGTCATGGATCGGATGTACGACCTAAATCAAAATAAAATCCAATTTAAAACCAAGGGATTTTTAATCAAATATCACAAATAGCAGACTACGAACACTCACAAAATCCACAACAGAATTGTCGTAATGGCAAAATTCTTTTTGATGCTTCTGCAAGTATTCAATTAACACAGGCACATCCTGTCGGCGAAAGATGTCCCAAACTGCGGCACCGTGTCCAGTATACGTGGAGGTTTTGCCACTTCCAAGATGAACATCGCAGGTATCAGAGTTTATTCTCATTTCAACCGAGGTGTTGTTATTATTAGCTAAAGAATCTGTATTAGTAGCCTCATTACATCCAAGACCTGTAATCTCCGAGCAATTGGGCAGATCCAAATCGATGTAACTATCTGTAATACAGTCAAAAGTACTGTCGAAACTTCCTGGAGCCACTTCAGAGGTTCCATCTGTTTCGCGGTTGTTACTTCTTTTTCCAATATCCAGATACCCATATGACAAGCAGTCATTGAAACTAGGATTTGCGAGTAACGAGCTGAATTCTATTGACATTTCCTCATGAAGGTCACTAATCTGATGATCTTCCAGGGGCCAAGAGTTCCCGTTGCATGTATGATCTTCCAGGACATTTCCGTTCTGAAGCGATTCAGTCGATTTATTTTCACATCCAACTCTTTCCATGTGTGTTTGTCCGTTAGACTTTCCTAAATCTTCAAATTCAGATCCCCTCCTTAATTCATTTATCTTTTTTCTTTGCTGTGAGGTGGGCCTCACCTCGGTTGCGTGTGTCAATATGTTCACCTGATTCAGATCCCCATATTAGAACATGAGCAATAGTTTTTTCTGGCTTATATATTTACAAAAAGGAGCCTGGGGTAGAGCTAGATACAATTTCTTTTAAATCATACCTAACAGAAAGAAAATAACAGAGAATACTAAAGATTTTGCAGTCCATTTACACAACATGTTTTAATTGACTTCACTAAACAGGAGATAACATGTCATGATTTTTTGTGTAAGCGTACCGCATCAGAAATGTCACAGTGCAGTTTCGCAACTGAATCGCCTTTGCCGAGTTCTTCCGGATATCCAAAGGCAATATAGCTTTTTGGTCCCAAGTCCGGCTTCAAGGCACCATCGGGAAGTTTTGTAGCAAGATTCAACAGACCAGATGCAGGATTGGTGTAATCACTGAAGGGAAGCATAGCCATGAACTCAGAGCCATGCCTTGGTAAACATTCTTCAAAAGCATTCGAAGGCGGCCAATCCTTTAATTTCAACATCTCAGGCCACCCACTTTGATGCTGACGCCCTTCTAAGTAACCCTTGAAAAACTGGCGAATATTGATCTCAACCTGCATTAAATAGGGAAATTTCGCGTGAAAAAAGGAACTCAACGTATCATAATCCATACCTATATATATAAAAGGAGAATCATGGTAATAATAGTAGCTTATGATTTTCCAGCCCAAATCACAATCCATTTTTCAGATGAATACAGTAAATCACTATTCTATTAAATATATTATAAATTTGGGTTGCCATATATAATAATTCCTCACTCTATTTAAGTTACATCTATACCATCATAAATTCCCACTTGGTGTTATAATTTTATTTCCTCTTTATTTTTGTTTTGTCAGTTCATCACTAATTATTAACATGCCTCCTACGGAGTTTGTTCCAAAATCTACATCCAAGCAATGCCAGATCGGCGATCAAATTGATGCATGGGCATGCTTACAATCATATATAACAAAACAACAACAATGTTATAACCTATGAATGTGTTTTTCATGATTCTGATGTGAAATTCTTAATTAACTTTCAATCTTTAAACTATCATGTGATTATAAAATATTTTTTTTGCATCGCACGGAGGAAAAACCTAGTATAACTAATAAGCTAAACAAATACCTCACACCAATCCAAACAATCAATAGCCTTTACAGAGAAAGTTTCTTGTTTCAATTTCTTGCTTGCACTCCTGAACGCCCGCAACATAACCTTAGGCTCCCAACTAAGACCAGAAGCTCTGGAAAGTATGTTTCTAACAATGACAGGTTCGCCTCTCCTCCAGTGCATTTGAAAATGTTCGAAATCAGAATCAAGATCGTCAACACTAGGGCAGTATAGAAAGTTATCTCGACCGTGCTCCCTGAATGATGCCTGTCTTACTTTAGAAAGATCATTAGCATCTTCTGTAAAGCATGACAAGCATTTCTGGGAAAAGTCTATACTTGGTAATTGATAATTAGAAGAAAAGGCTTCAGCACTAGTAATCAATTTCTGCACCCAATCGGCGTCCAAAATGCGTTTGAGAACTAAATCCTCAGTTCCACAACCACCAAGCTCTTTGGGAGGACATGGTATATTCCTACCATTCTTAGATTCCCATTTAGGGAGACCATTTGCCGAAGCAACCTCGACGTTCTTTTCATCCACAAAATTTCTTCTCTCTAAACTTGTCTTGGAACTGGCTGTAGCTTTTGCAGCATTTCCTCCTGGCTGAAGACCTCTTCTGAGTTGAGAACAACAATCAAGACAGATGTCGTAGGAACAAGCTGGATTAGGGCAACTTCTGTGAAAATTGACGATGGATGTCTTGCAATTATCACTGTTTAATAAGTAGCAACAAAGTTGAATGTTCGGTGACAACAAAGTTTATGATTAAATTGGAGAAACATCATCTAGCATTCTATAACACATGCAGTATAGTGCTAACATAAAAAAGAGAATGATGGAGTACAAAATCTCACTAAAGGTCCCGACGTGACAGTTATTTTTGAAATCGTGAAGCCTAGCTACTAGGCAGACAAATATCAAGCTAACAATGTACATTTCCTGGCTAAATAAAGTAATAAACAACAACTAAAATAAAACTCCTTGGGGGCGTTTGGTTTCCTTGATGGGATAGATTAGATCATTTAGATTGATAAGATAAATGATGATTGGATTATTTAGATTATTAATCATGTGTTTGGATTGCTTGATTACAAGGTTTGATAAATGATGTGATTATGACCAAAATATTGCATAATACCAAAATTGTCCTTTCAATCCATTTTCTCGTACTTGATTATGACTAAAATAAATTTAATAAGAAATAATTTTGTATATTTGCATTATGAATTGAAGGTTTGATTGATAATCAACCCAAATTTGGCTTGATTAGGTAATCAAACAAATGGATGATAACATGCGGGCCAAATAATCTATCACGGGCCCAATCATGCAAACCCAACACTTGATTAGCCTTGACTATTTTATCAATCGAGGCTAATCAAGGAAACCAAACGCTCCCAGTGAGTGTAAGATAAACTAGTCCGACTAATAAGCTTGAAACATTTTTTTCTAGCTTTGACTGCAAAGAATTAAACTACTAAATAAGCATCTATTAATGCATCCATCACCCGCCTAATCCTCAATTAAAAGTTTACATTGATGGCACTGAAAGTCCTTAATGATGTGATTTGCGCGTTTTCTCAATGACTAACCTACCTAAACCTTAATATTAATATGTCAATTATTACTTTTTCTTTCAATAAACGTTTTCTTTTGAAGATTAGTTGAACAAATATAAATCGATCTGTACATATATATACTCTTCAATCTCATGGACCATAGTCATAATTTATAGCAAAAAGGATTGCAATTGCATTAGGCCATATATAGGCCATCGATCTACTTATGTTATTGATACCTTACTTATGTTATTGATAATTAGGTATAGGTTGCAATAATAGTGCATATAGGGTTCATTTATGTTGATTTAAGAAGTGATTATATAATTAGTAACGACGTATAATTGAGTATAGATGCTATTATTGTTAAAATAGCACGTACCAAGATTCAATTCAAATGAATTAGGGTTCATACAAGTAAGAAGTTCAAAGAAATGGTTAAATTAATTTTGTCATGATAAGACTGTGATCAAAGTAGTAATAATATATCACGAAAAATATCCAACGCATATGAATATCACTTTGTGTGAACTAGCGAGAGTCCCGCGAATCAAAGTAATGGAGCTCTCGCTAGTTCAAATGTCGCAAGGTTAAAACCAAATTTTTTTGGCTTTTTTCTCGATGTTTTCTGACGTTTTCGATATTGTTTCTATATTTTAAATATTAATGAAAATTAGTACTAAATCAATACCAACATGTATAATAGAATATTTAATATTTGAAGAATCATGCATATATGACATTCTTTCAATAACTAAATTCCCTAAGCATCCAAATCCAATATGTCAAATGCAGTAACAAGCATGAAATTAAACAAATAGAATATAAATTTATTTATGACTTTCTCAATGCAAAATTTGAATTGGATGTTTATAATTGAATTTAAGATTTGGTCCTCTTACCCATGAATGAGAAAGTTGCACCTATTTGCCCGCATGAGCAGCCCAATTATTGTTACGAGAAAGTTGCACGCATTTCTTGTTCAAGATTCTTTTTTGAGTTAATATTTAAATATGGACTCGTCTTTGTCCATATGAATACATTACAGTTCGATAATTTTAAAATATTTAGATGTGACACAATTTTTGTTCATGTGAGTACTTTATAATTTGACATTCTAAAATATTCAAATATAACCTAAAATTCTCCTTTATTACAAATTTGTCCTAACGTTTATGGACTTAAGGTTAGCTATATATACTAGTAATTTATTATTATTCATGTTTGACTCATTTTGTTTTATTTTTTTAAATGTGAAATAATACTAATAAATTAGTACATTTAACATGTACGTTTACAATCTAGAAGCATTGTGACATAATTAGGACAAATTTGTAGTAACATAGCATTTTAAGGTTACATTTGATTATCTAAGAATGTCGGCTATAAAGTAGTCATGCATACTGATAAAATTCAAGCCCTATTTGAAAATTTTCAAATTATTGAGCTATAAAGTACTCATACGAACAAAAGTCGGGCGTATATGAATAAGCGCACACATGTTTTACGTGATTCTTTGCCAAACAGAAAGAAAATACAGAGTAATATATTTGATGTATTTTATCCGAGTACATGATAACTCAATGAACCTAGCATATCAATGTTCCAATTGAAATTACGTAAACACTTCAAAAGCAATCACGATCGAAACCCAATCCAAAGAAAAGGTCACCTAGAGGGTCCAACTAAAGTGGCCTGGTTGTGAAATTCAATTGCTCTTTGAGGCCCAAATTGAACATGAATCAATGTTCACATCGAATTAGTTTCGATATATTAACAAAACGAGTTCGAATTAAGCTTGGAGCAAATTTTGTCGAACCAAATTTACAGTCCTGCTGATGCTAGATGATGGATTCAATAATAACATATTAATTGACGTTCTAATTTGTAATCAGACCCCCTTCTGATGCTATTGCATATTATTAAAGTACTCCATTATTCACAATAATAATAAACCTAGTAGTAAAACTATATTAATAAATCGATAAATCAAAATAATAATAATAATAATTATTATTATTATAAACTTTGTTGTTTAATTGTATATGTGAACCAACAAATCAAGTTATTCTAAAAAAAACACTAACTGATTGATGGAAAATTTTATCAACACGTAAGTGTAGCTTTGTAAGCGGTAATATCCGAATGAGATCATCTGTCCCCCAATCAGCCGTGTGTCGCCTATTAATTTTATTATTTTAAATAACTTTTGTTGTAGAATAAAAATCTATTATTACATAATATATCATGGTTAATATTAATAATAAAAAATAAAATTTAAAAAATCATATACCATAATTTTAGAATAATCAACCAAAGTAAATAAATATTTAACCTAGATATTTCAAAATCATAGTATATACTTTTTTTAAAATTATAAATTTTTATTATAAATGTTAATTATGATATATTATGTAATAATAAATTTTACTTTATAATAAATATTATATTAAAAATAGTAAAATTAATAGTAATACATAATGATGGATGATACATAGAAAATTGTGGGATAGAGAATTTTATCCAAGTAATATCCCAACCCATTATTCTTCCCATCATTTTTGACCTCTTTCTCTCCTCAACTTTTTATTACGGGTGAATTAATTGAAAAGTTACAATCTATATTCTATATGAAAAGAGAGTTTTTGACAGTTTTTTCTATGGACGGTTATTTTTTGCAGTTACTTTTCTTAACATTTATACTAACTAATTTAAAAAGAGAGTTGGAAAAAAACC
>JAYJMF010000031.1:1981060-1998140 GCA_036873715.1 Salvia sclarea | reverse complement strand
CTACTATGCTATGTATGTGTGTAATTATATGTGTCTTTCATTAGTACCATGATTGTTGCAATTATAAATTTTATAAGAAAAATTGTAATACACAAACAATGGAAATATTGGATAATTATTAATCAATATTAATCAATCAATATAATTATATACAAATTAGAGCAAATAATAAGTTAATTTATTCGTTCGAAAAAATGAGTCAACTTATCAATCAATATAATAATACCGTCAGTTTAAAAAAAACCATTAAAGCTAAGCATAAATAAGTTAAGTAATCAATGTAAGTATTTAACTAAATTAATTTTCAAAAATAAAAAATATGAAAAAAATAAAAAAACTGAAATTACTATTTTTAGCAGGCCGGAAGAGTTATTATATATTATAAGATAAGATTCATCTCGTGCACCGCACGGGCTACAACTAATGAAGAAATTCGCAAATCAAATTAGTAAATAGAAAAATCATTATAAAAATCTCTCAATCTTTCCAACTTTTCCCAAGTTAGTGTTTCTTGATATTATACATATGTTGCATATCAAATATACACCGAGCAAGAGCTTTCAGCAACCAAGTTTCTCACAGACATCATCACAGATTATAAAAATATACACAACTTATCATTGCTTTGAAGGTTAATAATCAAAATGTACAACCATCACAAATGGAGCTGGTTTAGCTACGCTGGTCCTCTCTGAGACATTAAGCTGAGATACATGTCACGGTAGATAAAAAATTTCTCCGTTGATCGCCGATATAAATCTTCTTCCTCATTGATGCTCTGCTGTATCTTGGCCAGCTCCAACTCTGCTGCTGCCAACAATCTCAAGCTTTCTGGACTAGGAGCTTTCTTCATCACCGGAAACAAGATTCTCGGTTCCCTGAGTTATAGAAACAAGATTCTATTAGCATAATATGGCTGCTAGGCCTATGACTTAAAGAAAAAGATAATGTTATCGTGTTGCATACCAACGGCCTACGGAGATGAGTCCATTCCCTCTCAGAATACCTCCATCCAACGAGACAGCTCCGGCCTTGATGCAGGATTCGGCTGCCATCATGGAGTCCCTGTCTTGATAGACTTGGAGCTCACCAAAAAGGCGATAAAATAGTGTTTCTCGCAGGCCATGGCCGTTCGTGGTCCTCCAGTGTAGATGGTTTGGTTCTATGCTGATCAAGTTGACAGCAAAGCCGAGAAAACCAGGAGGGACGTTGCCATTTGGCAAGGTAGGATTCTGCAACCGCAGTGGCTCTTGGGGATCAGTGCTTGGCTCCTTGGATCTTGGCCTGTTGATGTATTAGCATTTTAGAACAAAATGGAGATATAGATGACGATACTAGTAAATTTTTCCAGCACTGTCATCTTGGCATACCTGATGTCCTCGAGGCAAAATGCGGTGTAGCCTCCATCTATGGAAAGTCCAGGATTAGTCTCTAGAGAACTTGATGCTGCATAGTTTCTGCAAACAATTGCAAGCATTTGATCCTCACCGAGATATTGTGACAGCATCCTACATCAAGAAAATGAAGTTTCATTTGCTGAATTAGCCCTCCATAAGGGTCGTTCACATCAGGAAACAAATAAAGAAGGAACCTGCTGAGCTCGGTGCTTTCAACTGTCCCTAGAAGTGCCACAACACCCACAATGCCATGGCGCGTTAGTTCTTCTTCAAGCATCTTGCAGATTACAGCAGCTGCTGTCTGACTTCTGCTTAAGATGTGTTCCAGGGTCGAGTCTTGGCCACATAAGCTCGATTCATTATTGCCAAGATCAGAAGCTATCATAGCTGCAGAAGTAATGCAGACAACTAATTAAGGAACTGAGTAAATACTGCATAGGTCAGAGTAAAATACCTTTTTAAATTACTGGCAAGAAACAAATAAGGAACTTCAACAGGAAGTAAAGGCAATCAAGATATCGACTTATGTGAGAAAAATAAAGCACTAGCTTCATCATAATGAAAAGTAACACCAGTAAGAATATGTGCATTTCTTCCTACTCTTAGAGCTAGCATTTAAAGAAAATAATCTTCTCAGATTTTCTTGAATTCTCGGAAGTCTATATCTATGAAATTGTCATACTGAGAGGTTCCAAAATTCCTATACCTAATTATTTTTAACATTCTTTTGTTTGTATCAAGATTGAATTGTTACATTTATCATACTAACTTTAATATAATTTCAATACAAATGAAAAAAGAACCTATTTAACAGTACACAACCGTATCTGACTAGGTTCAGATTGAATAGTTCTCAACCTTATTTACAAGCTTATCAGAAGAAACTTTTCCTAGAAAACAGAACACTGACCAAAATTGTTCAGTCACATTCCAAAAATACATATGTAGACTCATTCTCCAGTAAACACAAAAATGAAACCTCCCTACTCTTATCCTGATTTACTAATTAGTGAGCTCTTCTTTTAAAACTATACATAGAAAGAAAAGGAAAGAAATGTCTCAAGTAATGCAATATACTACTCCCTCCGTCCACCAAAAACGTGCACAGATTTTTAATAAGTGGGTAGTACAAGGCGCACGGTTTTTATAATTAGTAGTGAGTGTAAGGGTCCACAATTGTAAGGGTAATTGTAGATAAAGTAGTGGGCCATGGCAGGTGTTTATGTAAATAAGTGGGTAGTACAAGGGAAAGAGCTCGGAGGATTGTGTGGCATCCATTTTCATAAAAGGAAAGTGCACAACTGCACATTTTTCATGGAAAGGGAAATTAGTGCATATTTTTAGTGAACGGAGGGAGTATTTGTTTAAAGTATATATAGTTAGACATTAAAGAAATTCAATTTACATGGACAAAGATATTATTGCAAAAACACAAGCATGGATTATTAAGTGATCAATCATGAAAAATAACTATGAGTAACTGTGTATGAGAAAACCTTGTAATTTTGATATTTCTAGCTGGATTTGTGACAGACAGAACTGTTGGCTCTCTACGTTCCTCTGATGAGTTGAAGCTTGCAATGCACAGTTCGCAATATAATCTACTAACTCCTGCTCCGAAGGATTCTCCTACGAAAGAAAATGCATGAAAATAAATTAGGAGAGATATTTAAATAATCCTTCTGAAGCCATGTGCTATTAGCATATAGAATAAGCAGTAAGTTCTTGAAAATGCTTTAACTAAAAACTAAACAGCAACCATGAGATTATGGAACCAATAAAGAAAAACACAACTACATAAGATCGTGAGACGCTGAAGCTGCAACCTTAATACACAAGATAACTGAATTTCCACTTTGAGCACGTGTATGCTCCAGTTTCGGAGTCCTTAAAGCAGGCGAATCACTGATGGGTGATACAAGTCCCTCTGAACTATGCGGATACAAGGTCTCATTCATCCCTTGTGATACCCTCAAGGAAGGTGAGACAGGGAGCAGTCCTTGTTCAGATGATATTGGGGTCGATATCATGGGATTCCCTAAACTCAGAGAATAGGTCTCTTTCATCCCTTGTGATACCCTCAAGGAAGGTGAGACAGGGAGAAGTCCTTGTTCAGATGATATTGGGGTCGGTATCATGGGATTCCCTAAACTCGGAGAATAGGTCTCGTTCATCTCTTGTGATACCCACAAGGAAGGTGAGACTGGGTGGATCTGTCCATGTACAGGTGTTCTTGGCGTTGGCAGCATGGGATTCCCTACATCTCCGTGATTCATGGAGCTGTCAAATTTCGTTTGTTGCTGCTTCTCAAGACGAACCTAATTAAAGTATCAAGTAGAACATAAAACCAGTTGAATGGGAAATAATAACTCCAGAAATCAATGCAGAAACACACCAAAGTCTTTATTTAATAAACAGCAATTATAAGATTACCTTTTGGGCAAATAATGCAGAACTAGACAAATTTTCCGAAACTTCAGCTACCACTTGACCCTGCAGTATATCTGATCTTCCACTTTGAGGAATTGATTTATTTTCAGACAAACATTTGGCTGGATGTATAGGATTCCCAAAATCCTCATCATTTGTCACATAATCACGATTCTCTTGGCAGATCTTCTCAACATAAACCTGCATTCAAGTATAAATGTGTAAGTAACAGACCAATTTGAGGAGGGAAATACTTTCTGGAGTTACTGCAACCTTTATGGAGGAATTTAGTTCTGGATAACGAGAATGCACAGCTTGAAAGAAGACCTCTCCTTCTGTATGAGGAAGAGGAATATAAGGGATAGTGCAACGTCCATGATGGAAACTGTATTTCACAGATTCATCAATGCGATATGATTTGCACTTAATTGCCAGCGAGTGAGACTGCCCATATTTATCTTCATGATGGATACTTTCATCAACTTCTCCTTCAGAATCAATAATCTCAAATTCCACATCCTCTAACAGGGAACCTGCTTCACAGTTCATGAAAACCTGCCACCATGAAACAGTTAGAGAAGATATATTAGACATATCTTAGATCCAGAGACAGAGATTCTATACTTGCATGAGACGGTTACAATCCACAATAATAATAATAAGAATAAAAAGGAGCAGTCTCAGAAGAGAAAAAGATACAAACCTTTTGTACAGCTCGTAGCTCTCTAATTTCTGTGTCAAAGCGCAGCTCCAAAATGACTTCATCATTGGATATTACACTAAGCATAACTTTATGCCAAAAAAAACAAAAACAAAAAACGATGACCTATAAACTCGATTGATTGAAAAAAAAAATGAACAATTAAAGAAAACAAATTCCAGTTTTGCTATACTAAGAAATATCTTGCAGCTCAAATGACTAATCTCTCTTTGACACTGGACATTGTATAAGTTTTAAGAGGATTTCAGGAAAAGGACCAAATAAAATTTATGTTGAGCTATTAAGAGTAGATTTCAACTTATCAAAGAATGCAAGTTTATAAATTTTCTATTGTAGCTGTTCCTTCTTTATGGACAGTAGCATGGCGTGGGATGAGTAATTTTTCTAGAGAAGAAAAGAAATGGAACCTGACTATATTTTACCACACATGGATGTACAATATCAGTATCAATGTGAAGATGGTTCTTACCTCTTTTGCCATAACCCCTGGAAACTTTAAGAACATTGCACAGATCAACCCGACCATTGGCATCCACCTATCAGTCCAGAAACGATTAGAAGTAACAAAAGCAGGGCAGAAGATATTAACTATTATACCAGACTACTTACACTGTGCCCTTTTTAGGTAAATTATTAAACCCATGCATAAGTGGGGCAGTTAATGAAGAATACATTTGATAAGATTGTTTCAACCATATAAAACAGTGGTCTATGATAAATATGGATCTCCAGCTTTTAATTTCAATGAGCTCAAATAAAAGGCCACAGCAAAAGAATTTATATTTGACCTTGTCATTCGTGAAACTACAGCTGTAACATTCAAATTATTCACCTAGATGATACTGTTTAAACCTAAGATAGTAATAAAGCAATCAACTCTGAAAATGGTAGTTGAAATTTGATTGCAAAGGTTTCCTGCAAAAACACATTCGAGCAGACCTTTTTACTCTCCACAACTGCACCACGGGTGACACCACTTCCATCTTGAATTGACAACCCATCTAATTTTAGAAAAATGATTTCATTTTCATTTAGATGGTTGCCATATCCATCGAACACCTGAAATATGATGAAATTTTTATTAGCTTTACCTTAAGAACAATGCATATCCTGTTAGTATTTAGCTACATCATTCACCTACTCAAAACTCAAGGAAGCTGAACTTGACAGACATTCATGAACCGTAAAGAGTAAGCCATGGAAAACAATAGTTATGACATGTGTACCTCTAAAACAAGTTCCTCAATAATCTGGCCAGGACGTAATTGTTTTTGTAGTTCAGTTGGATGCACAGTGATCTTTCTCGGAGATGAGGGTATAACTGTCCAGAAGAAGGTGCACCAGTAATGTTTTGTAGTTCAGTTGGATGAAGTGATCTTTCACAGATTCATATAAATTTTCTTGAGACATTGAAACAGATCTAGAAAAACAGAAAAAGTACAGACATACCTCGACATGGTAAAGCAACTGAAAATGCTTCATCTGATGTGCTTATGTGTAACGTTGCTTCATAATTTGGCCGGATATCATCTAATTCACTGCTTTTAATGGAAATATCCTACAGCATTAAGAACTTATGAGTAGAAGTATCAACGAAGAACAAACACACACTCGGAGGAACTTAAAATTACCATAATTTTCATAGTTAACTTGTCTTGTGTAATCTCCACTTTCTTACTGTGTACTTGAGCAAGAGTTTTGCCACTTGAGATGAGCTTGATGACAAGTTTTGGCACACTTGTAAATGGGATGCCCTTTTTGCGTCCATCATAGCATGCTATAAGGAGAGTTTTGAAACAACCACCAACCCTGTCCAAAAACAATGCAGTGATCAAATCAAATTGGAGAAAGACTTAAGGTTCTAGTTACTTAATTTACTGAACGATAAAAATAATATTCTCCAGTAGTTCTGCTCTACAGATAAAAGGTCATCACAGTTCGAGAAATTGACTTTTGTCCAAACTAAAATTAGCTTTACCACATTGTTCATTAGGTACATGAAAATACATTAGGAAGAAACACATTGCACATTGCACATTGCAGAGAAAGTTTACAATTAAGTCAAATTGTAGTACAATAAAGGAATAGAGATTAATGGGGAAAAATAATATTGCAATAAAGGCCAGACGCCACTATGAACTGCAGAAACATGCCAAAATGACATTTATAATTCTTAAAAACAAAGATAAGATGGTCATTGAAAAATAGTGACATTAAAGAAAAATAAGATATCAATTTATGATAAGTCAATGATATATGACTTCCTCATCTACCTGACAGTATACATTTCATCTTTATAATTTAAGACTTCCCATCTGCCTATTCCAGCTGATGCCCGAACTTGAACCTTGTGTTCAAGTTGAATATCCTTGAATCCCATCTGATAAAAAAAGCAAGTACCAGATTAGAAAAGACATTTGGCCATAGCTTGAACAAGTCAATCTTTAATGGCAGTTACCAGTGAGAATGAACACTTTAAAATGCCAGGCTCCTCAAATAAATGGTGCTGTTTCGCGCCCAATGGAAAAATATATAAACCATGAAGCCCATTATGGGATGAAGCTGGACACCTCGCAGAATAGGCATGCGCATATTTTCCAGCATCACTGTCACAAGCTCCAACTTTACCAATTTCTAGAGTCATTTCATGATTATCTCTAACAATGGACTTTTGGTCCAATCTCTTAGAACTGTTCCCACTTTTGAAAAACCTTGGACGAACGACAGCAACAATGTTTTCTGGAAAATGACCTCCGGCTTCAAGTAATTTAGGCAATCCCTGTAAGAATAAAGAAAAGTTTTTAACTTAAATAGGTAAGGCAACAAAGATACACATATTGTTCATTTAATGGATCAATGAGGTAGAACATAGTTGGAATTTAAAACCGTGATGCTATATAAAAGATGTAAAATTATGGGCCTTTTACATGTCCTGGTTTAAGGTAATTTTGTTTCTCTATTTTAGCAAAACTATCATCACATAGGTATACAAAGTCCACTACCACCCTTGTAACCTTAAGTGGCCTAACTTAACCCCTACTTGGTACTAAACTTAAACTACCACAAGAAGAGCAACACAACTCGCCATGTTGCAAGGCTCAAACGTCATATGAAACTAAAATAAGATATGGCATGTTCAAATGAAAAGAAAGGACAAGGAGCAAATCAGCATATATGTAAAACAATTTCATAGCTGACCCCATCAATCTCCAATTCTTTGCAATCGGTGTAATTTAATAAATCGATGGCAGCAGGCAATTTCTGATTGAATGTCTGAAGCCTTGTTTTCCATTCAATGCCATCAACAGGTAAGCACTGCATCACAACTTCATAAAATCTATTTGCAACTATGGAATTCAATATCTCAAAGTGAACAATATTGAGAATGCATGCCGAACCTTTTCAGAATCAATTATTCTTATTGGAAACACATAAGAGTCATTAATGCAAATAGTGCTGTTATCCGCTCTAACTGAAAGATGGCAACCTTGTTCTCCGGGAAGACCTAGTGGCCTAATAGATGGAAAGTCAGAAGATAAGGAACTGTGTCAAATCCTACTTCAGCAGAAATGTACTTAATAGTAATGATTATTTTATTCAGATATATTTGAAACTGCCTACCTGCAAATTAATCGAGCCTCACCTAATTTGATGAAGATATTCATTAGATGATTAAAATAGAAAGATGAAGAAAAAAGTAGAAACAAGATAAACAAATGTCTTGGGAAACATTCATTAAATAGTCTATCGACAATATAAACTTCACAGTTTCAATATTTTTGAAGCATCCAGTTGACTAACGTTGATGATTAGCAGTAACCTTGAACATTGTCCACTGCTTCTCCAGTGAATCTTCTTGATAGTACTTGACACAAATCACCCAGAAAATAAAGTTCACTTACCAGAAGCATCCCCTGGAAGCCCTTCCAGGACTATATACTCTAGTGTAGCATATACATTGTTATTATGGCATCCCGCGCATGCTCCCTTTAAAATTTTGATGTTCTGACCAGCTCTCCAACAACTTCCTTTCCTCTGGATCTCTTTATGAACCCTCAGCACTATAAGGTTCCAGATAACCATCCAATTAGTTTGTGATAATACTACTATAAGAAAGTGTAAACAATCCACATAAATCAGATTTCTATGCAGAGCATAGAGAGATAGGTATGTAAATAATATCAGCAAAAACATACAAAATGAAAATGGAGGATTACATAGTTGACAGCAATGTGTTTCATAAATCTTACCAGTGGAAGTTAGGTCAAGTTTTTTAATCTTTTGAGAATTGATAATGATAGTGGGTTTATCCAGGCCACATTCAGTATCCTCCTCGTCGTAACGGTCATGCATTTGTAAAATCCATTCATGATACAGCTTCTCCAGATGAGCGACCGTCAATTTCTTTCCATCTCTAGAGATTTCGACTTGCACCTCTACATATTGATAGATAACAGTCTCAGACAAATTCTTGACTGTATATATATCCTGGAAAAAAAATTGACTTCACCAAGAAAAATTGGATATGAATCACCTTTGTCATTTTCAGGTGATCTATTGCCAAAGTTCATTAAAGCCTTGGTGTATGGATGATGGTGGGCTAAATCCGTCTGAAACATATAAAAATGGGCAGGGTCATAACGGTACGGTTGAAGCAAACTGGGTAACATAAATGAGCCTTTAAAAATAAGGCTATAAAGAATAGGTATCAAAATAACTTATTTTGAATTCACATGTGATTTGCGTGTACACAGATAAGTTCGTATCGGAGAACAAACTAATCAAAACATGGAGTTCCAATATGATCATAATTTAAAATAATAATTTATGTAATATAATCTAAATTTATTAGAATGACAATATTGTCCTCAACTCCTCATATAATAATAAAAACTAATTTGTATGCAAATATGATTACTTTATAATTTTATTATTAGACATGCACAATGGAAATAAGTCCACATTAAACCCAATAAGTTTCAAAATATTTATATTGCCTTAATGCTGGGTGAATAGAACTTCATACCTTATGAGGTGTTGGATTGAAGCCAGAATCAGTATCTGCAGCCAAGACCACTGCTTGCTAAGTATGCGACTAAATATCATACATACGCATATGTAGTACTCCCTCCGTCCCTCAATTGTTGGTGCACTTTCCTTTTTGGGATGTCCCACCAACTTGGTGCATTTCCTTTTTTGGACATTTTTACCACACACACAACTTTAAATATAATATATTCTTATCACTACTTTATACAACTTACACTACTTTTTCAATTCTCCTTAATTCCCATGCCGAAAAGAAATGCACCAACAATTGAGGGACGGAGGGAGTATATAATAGATTTGGTACCATGTATATCACAGTATGCATAACTCCTGTATCCTATAAATTCATGAAAATTACCTATGAAGCATTTCACTCTGGAGCAGAGTCGCTTTAGAGTCTGAGCTTTTTCACCTTTTCTTAGTTTTGGCTCCATAAAAGGTAGCAAACCCTGTGCAGAAGGAAACTTCAGTTTCAGCCACATTTCTCACCAAATGGAAGTTCATTAGAAAACTAAGATATATCACTGAAGCATGACCATAAGTGACAATGTCGGTAGGATGTAGATATCACAAAACGATCGCTTGGACAATATACATTACTTTCATCTCTGTCTGTTAAATAAAAATCTGGACGAATGCAATACACCTTGTACTTTAATGTAAGATATGCAGTATGGATTTCCATACAAAATGAGAACTAAGGTCTCTTCAACTGACCCAGCGAGTCTCTGGCAGGAGTCGGCCCAATCTTCGAACTGCGACACGACTAAAGCTTTCAAAGCTCTCTTTGATTCCACAATTATCTTCATTCAACTTATCCAGTATACTCTCTAAGCTTTCTTTACCCTGAAATCAACCAAATGCAGAAATTTCAAATGCAGAGCATACGTGTAAGATTTCCATAGATTGCAATAACTGAAAGATTATGAAAAGACCTGAACTATGGGAAAGTAAACACACTTCAGCCTTGCATTCGCTGTTGCAGACACTCTTTGATCTGGAGATTGGATAATTATATGAAGCAATATTTAGAGCTCATCATATATGAAGAAGAATCTTCTAATGTTATCCGACTTGATACCATAACATGAAGACAATCATTTTCATAGTAACCAAATAATTTACACTTACTGTGACCAGCCACTGGAGTGATGCTAAACTGAAGTTGGACAATGAAATCAGGACCATTACAGGAATACAAGTTTGTCGTGGCAACTTCCCCGCCTTGTATTCCGGCTAAATCAACCTCATTGACCTGTATGCAATCCCAGTTTTTGAGCAAACAACCGTGCGTAGGAACCATGTATTGAACCCTAAACCCAAACACGCAAGTAGGAACCATGCATTGAAACAAATTGAAGAATCTCAACTTGATGTTTACATCCTTAAGAAACAGTAGGGGACATTTAACTCGATTTAAGAATTGCTTAACCATGTAATGCAAAATCAATTTATATGGGTATAGCCCCTTTTGCCTCTTATGCTCACTCCTTGTTTCTTGTCATTGTGTAAGAACCATGTATTGAACCCTAAACCCAAACAAGCAAATTGAGTAATCAGAACTTAATGTTTACATCCTTAAGAAACAGTAGTGGACATTTAACTCGATTCAAGAATTGCTTAACCATGTAATGCAAAATCAATTTATATGGGTATAGCCCCTTTTGCCTCTTATGCTCACCCCTTGTTGTCATCGTGTAAGAAAAGATCAAATCAAGCAAAGGTAAACTTTTACACGAAAAAAGTTCGTAGATACAGGTAACACAAGGTATTAAAGATTAAACTTTTAGTAACAAACCATCACCTAAAACATTTTATGTTGTAGCACATCTTCAAAAATAAAATGCTTTATTCCATGTTTTAACAAGAGCAATCTTTCCAGGTTCATTCTTGCAACAAGGAACTAAGGGCCATTTATGGTAAAAGATCTCAAAAGTACTTGCAAAATCCAAATTCTTTGTCAATATAAACTCTCAATGTCCACCAGAATCCAACGATAAATGTACTATTAGGACAGAGACAAACAGTGCAACATAGTATGATACGCTCATTTCAGATGTTTAATGTCAAGGAATCATAAAGAAAAAAATACATGGTCGAAAAACCACCTGAAATTCAATGGGTCTGCTAGTCTTGCCTGACATCTCATCACACTGTTAAGACAGAGAAAGGAACCAGTGAATAAATCTATATAGAACAAACTTAGACCATTGATCTTGGAAGATAAATTAGGGAACACAAAAATCCATTAATTTAAGCATTTATCACAAGGTGATAATTAAGAAAGCACTAGGGAATATATAACGAACAAATGATTCACTTAGGAAAGAAAGAACTTGTTTTAATTTAATGTACCAGCACTAGAAATACATCCAAAATGACACTTCTTTTTCCTTATTTTGTAAAGGCAATTAACCTGGATATACGGAAAGTATATGTCCTTCAATTTGCGTCTCAAATGCCTTACGTACATATTCTTCACTTTAGGTTTGGGATCATAAATTTCAACCTGACAAGGAAGAAAACAACATTATATGTTAGCAAAGAGTAGCATGTATTAATGAACTCATATTTTCATAATGGAATTAGACAGGACTATAATTATTGCACTTAAACAGAAAAGGAAAAACCATGGTTTTCTAAGAGTTTAAAAAATTCATGTTACTTGAACAGTAAAGAAGACTTATGCAACCCATGATTGACCCAATCGATTTTAAATTTTTAATGATCATTGATTTATTATGGGATAAATGCAAATTAAATCATGAACTTTACCTCAAATTGCAATTATAACACGACTTTTGAATCTTTGCAATTAAATACACGAACTTTTGACTGTGTTCAGGAAAAGTAGAAAACAATATATGGGTACAAACAACTATACTGCAAAAGAGTTAACAATTCAGAAGGGCATGTGAGTATAGGTTTATTCGTGATATTTAAACTGTCTAGGGGGAGACTTATAAGGAAAGTTTTACTTTTGTGAAGCTTCCATGTGGAGAATTCAGTGTTTCATCTTTAGAAGGATTTCTCACTCCCCCTTTCGTCTGCAGGAAACACAAGAAATTTTATCGTAATAAGCTATAAGAGAACAAAGGAAAACCCAATTACAGAAAAAGAAGTGTTATAGTTAGTTACCTTCCAGCAGTTTTCAGTGTGGGAAGCACTCACTAATGCTTCTCTTTCCATGTGTAGCGTATATACTTTGTTGCTTCCCTTTGTCTTCGAAGAAACAACAGCACGCCTGCAGAAAAGTTTCAAAAATAAAGGAAGCAAACAAGAAATGGACTATGATAAAGATGCTCTAATTTTTTTATGGGTATAAATGAACAGTTCAGGTAGCTCATACCTTCCCAAACACATTGTTGCAACAGGACCACCATAACCAAACATGCCAAAAAAGGGCTGTGATTGAATCAATATGAGAATCAGAAATTTAATATAATATGACTGAGATCAGCAGATACCATTAGGTATGGAGGTTCACCCCCTATTGCTTTTTCCCTCACCGACCGGTGAAGAGATGCTCCCATTTTTCCCCTTGAAAAAATGAAAAAATACAAGTTCCATAAGACAGGGAAAGCACATTAACCAGACTTTAGATATATAGTAAGCATCGATTATATGATGGTTCATCCTTAGATACACAAGGAAGTCCGCGAAATCCAATTACAGAAGTAATGTTCTTGAAGTTAAAGAATGTCACAGTGAAGTACTTTAAAACATAATGAGGTAATCTATCTATAGACATGGTTATTCATCAAAACAGTAAGAGATAGAAACACAAGTTTCTACTAACACAGGAAAATGAATCTAGTTTCTTTCAGCAGGCAAGGGTCAATAGAGAATCAAGATCCTTGTAATTCACTATCTCCAATTTGTCCAGTCATGCAAATATCAGGATGCCACACTCTGTTGCTTTTAAAAGAACTATATCCTCTTTGATACACATATAGAACGATGCTTACTGAAAAAATTGTAGCACTTGAACCTTTCATGCACTAAAGAAAAATGAAAATGAACTAGATTGGATAAATATACCAATTATTTTTTACAATAAGATGAAAGAAAAAAGCTCAAAGGAAAACATTGAAGAAAATGAAAAGTTCTAACAACTAAAAATTGATAACAGTCCAAGAATTTAAGACATATACCACTTGACTATGTTCCCATTAGCACCATCCATTCCAGGACCCGAGTCAAATATGGAAATCTTTTCCGGCTTCAATTCCACACTGTAAATAAGGCAATTATTAATCAAGTTCAAAGGACAGATAGAAAGATACCAAAATAACTAAATGCTGCATCACAGAAATGCAATTGACAAGTGTACTGTTAGATAAGAACAACTGTATGTTGTAATTAAAGTAGGAAGTGTGTTCTACATATTGAGAATGTACTTGCATCAAGAAACAGCGTTTATTACACATGTACGTTTAACAACTGTAGAAGTATTGTACTAAACAAACAAGTTTAAAACTATATATATTTATAACTTGAATAAATAGATCTTAAATAAGAAAGAAAATGTTGACTATCGGTAATGAGCGAGCATTCACAGCCTACAAAGGAAGCTTGTACAAAAATGGCATCTCTTTTGAGAGATAAAAATTACTCACCAACAGCATTTCATTTACCAAGATATAATACACAATATATAAGGGAACAGTCAGAACCTATGATGCAATAGAATACCTAATGAATCTTCTTTCTCCTGTACCATTGGACCATAAAGCTTGCAAGGAATTATCCTGACAGAGATAAATCTTTAGTATCCACTCGCTAAATTAGATCACATTAATAAAAATTGCACGCATACTATTAGGTCTGCCAAAGCAGTTTCGCATGTATAATCATCAGGTAACTCCTTCAATAAATCAGTATCTGGGGTAAGATCCCACATGTCCTGCACAGCCAAACAACACAACGACAAGAAAAATCAATCAAGAAAAGCACTTTCACTTTGTGAACCTAAAACACCTGAACAAACCCATGTCATAAAACATAATGATTAAGACTGTGAAACTATAAAATACCTCATATTCATCAAGTTCAGGTGATCCATCCTATATCAAGAAGAATACACAAGTCATAAACATCATTACTTGAAGCAAAAACAACCAAAATAACTTGTGGCTAAGAAATCTCACATGCATCCAGAGCAAGTTCCAGTTGCTAGGTAAGAATTCATGAAGATCAAGTTTGATTCGTATCTTATTAGTTCGTGTGTCGGTAAAATGTAGGTCCATGTACTCCCAATTGATTCTTCTCTTCTGTGCCAAAGACGGCTTCTGGTTGACTAGAAGAAAATATTTTTTCCTAAGAACATTTGTGAACTCCTCAATGGGTATCTCTTTGCGCAGCTCACTTATTTTGAGCTCCACACTAGTACCATTTGGCAGTAGTACGCGAAACCTAAAAACATTTGCCTTTTCACATGCATCATCTTTGACACGAACATCCCCAAATGAGCTTTTTCTTGGTGTCTCTATGCCCACGTCTTCGCGGGGTCTTTTGTTCAACTTCATGGGGGGTGTCATCAAGGATACCTGCCATTAACCAATAATGCATTTGATACTACCCTAATTTGAACCAAATATAATTTCAAGAAGTAGCATCTTGCCAAGGTTCTTTCCCCTGTGAATTGCCAGAAAGAAGGGGCAAAGAATTTATGCAGGTCCTGAGTGCATGATAATAATTAAAATTACTCGAACAGTCAATAATAGGTTGGATATGTATTTCTGTTATCTCGGTAACAACTCTTTACCTACTCTCCACGAGTACTTTGCTAGTGAAAACAGCTGTGTAACAACGCAGATATATATCGTCACACATGTAATGTAGCTGCCTTTTACTTGCAAATGAAACATTTTTATCCTCATTAAATCTTTAAAAAAAGTTCATTTTCTAATGCCCAGATGAACATGATCAATTCAGAAAAATATTTTAAACTAAAAATATAAACTTTATCTACCGTAAAAGCTTGACATGGAGGCAAATATGATCAAGAAGGAGCAACACAGCAAAAAACCATGATCAGGAAATGAAACATAGACATTCGCAAACAAGTTCCTAACATAGAGTTTCAATCTCTGGATTAATTCAAGCTTTCATGATTAATTCTTGCATACCTCCGCCTCTTCAACTACATGCCGACTCTTTTGCGGCCTCTCCATGCCTGAGGCTTCATTAGGCCTCTTCGTCATCCTGTTGGAGGGTGACTTCGAGTTCATCTGCCATTCATCAAACACGCTTTATTAGAAGCAGTACATTAACACTCGGTTCTCATCGAACCAATGCACGACTTCAACAAGTAGCTAGGTTTTTTGTCCAATTACCAGAAACAGGGGACAAAAATTTCAAGTCTTCAGAATAATAAACCTTTGCAATAAAACAAAAACTTCTTCAAAAATAGTGCACACAGCTAAACATATCTGAAAATTTTCAACCGTTCCAAGCTTGCCATTCCTTACTTGGAAATTTTCTACACCAAATTTTTCTAGCAAAGCAGCAGCAGCTCAAACGTATCTTAACAAAACCGTTCGATTATTATTTATTTTTTTTTAAAAAAACTCAAACTGAAAGAGGAAAGAAGAAAACAAAGGACAAATAAGTTTACAGCATCAAAGGCGCCGAGATGGAGCAATTTTTTTTTAAGCAACGTAGATAAAACAAAATAATGATCAAGTTGATTATGCATACATACTCGCAGAAAATGAGCAAAATCACGATCAAATAGCAAAACCAGCTCACATTTCCTAAATGCTGTGGCAAAAAAACCCTTTCCTGTACCGCCTTTTGATCTTCTTCAGAAAGAAGTCGTGTGAATAGTGAGAGGAAGTGTATTTGTAGTTAGAGGGAGGAGATTGGGGGGCGCGGAGTAGTAAAATAGGAGTGACTTTTGGGGGTGATGCACTGCTGCTTTGCTTAAGCTGCATGAAAGGAAATGGGAAAGAAAAGACAAGAAAAGAAATGGAAGTGACGATGATGGAGTTAGAAACCAAAGGGCATGGGCTAAAATGCGCTGGTTTTTATTGCTAATTTTCTTTAAAATGGGATAAAACGTTCCTATTGGCTAATTGTCTTGTCAAATCAATGTAATGATAGATTGAGGGATTTGGGTAGAATTTATAGCTACTGGAGTATTTATTTTGGAACTTCTAATATCATAAATAAAACTATTCATCCTCCTCCCGTGCGTTGCAACGATTAATATTTTAATTATTATTCTAATTTTATATTTTAATATCTTTTTATTATTGGAATAAACGAAAAAAATATTAATGAAAATAAAATATTGTTGAATAAATAAATAATGCAGCTAAAAGGAAAATATTTTATATGTTGCAATACTTCCTTGTACATAACATTTGTAGAAATTTACCTTGATTTGCACAAATTAAAATTTTTAAACCACTATACGATTCGTAAATCTTGAAATTGCTATACAACTGGCCATGACTAAAGACTGATTTTTTTAAAA
>JAYJMF010000031.1:1964521-1980960 GCA_036873715.1 Salvia sclarea | reverse complement strand
CTCTCTCTCATACTTTTTCAATAAAATCATAATTTATCTCCACTCAAACTACCATCATTTTCACTTTCTATTAAAACTCGTGCCACTCTTCCATGGGCCTATATATGAGGGACGGAGGGAGTATCATGTTATGATCTTTAGTTTAAAATGCATATTAAATATTTTTTAAAGTAGTGAAATAAATTTACTGGAGGAAAAAGAGAGAAAATTGTTGCAGAAAAATAGAGATAGAATATTGTTACAAAAAAATACTAGGAAGACAATATTTGTTGGAAAAAGAAGAGAGATAAATTGTTGCAGAAAAATATTGCCTTTGAAAATATTTTTCAATCCACTTATCTGCCACTATTAACTTCATCTTGATTATCGATTTTAAATCTGTTGCAATTCAAATCACAAAAAAATATGTTCCCCGTACCCATATTCAAACTCCCTGCCCTTGTTTTAAACTCCTTTCCATAACTGATTGTAAAACAAAAACAAAAACAAAATTTAAGAAACAAATTTGGATCTCTAAAAGATGTGTTTATGTCGATGAATCTTCTGGGAATGATGACATTAGCTAGCTATTCAAAGGAGACTGCATTATACTCTGTTGCCATTCTTTCTCTCCTTTTTTATGTGCAAATTTTGAATATAACAAAAGGGTTGCGTGTAAATTGGCACTGAGGCCTGTGTTTGAAATTTTGTAAATAACTTAAATCTGTGTATTATTCTGCATAAAAAAGAATGTTTACAACATATGTGAAATAGTAACATCAATTGTATTTTTCTTGACTCCTACAACAAGAGTGAATGTTTATGACTGATACACCAGTAAACTACATTCATTTCACTGCTCTTCCTCTTTATCATTACAAGAGGCTCACTTTGTGAGCATAAATTATGAACAGAATTGACCTATGAAAAAATTGCAGCAGTCTGTAATGAGACCGTGAGACCGATCAAAGAATAGGTTACATTGAGCGGCAAAATGAGACCGTGAAACCGATCAAAGAATAGGTTATTGGCAACTCATAGGAGAGGAGGAGAGATGAATGTGAAAGAATTGTTAGCACGTCTACCGTTATCCTACTTCTGTAGTGTTTTTACTTCTCGGTGAGGGATTGTGCTAGACGTTACCAATTCTAGCTTTCAGGTTTACTTATGCTTCCTCATTTCGCTTGACCATCTTGCTTGCTGGGAAATGCAGTCTGGCCCTTAGAGGCCGTGGAGCTCGAGTTTTCTGGTCAAATCCTCTGACACATACTAATCCTGCATTGCATTTAGGATTTATGATTGTGTGAAATTTGCCTTTTGATCATCACAGAAACAAAAGTCCAGTTGGAATGTTATGAGAGGTAATACCTTTCCAGAAGCAGAATTGGATATCTTCAGTTGATAAGCCTAAGAAGGATCGAACTTATCTCAGTCACTTTATTACATTTGCTAAGCATATAAGCTAATGAAATTTTCGTGTACCTTTGAAAATTGATGAGACAGATGACCCAAAGAATACGGTCCTTTTTGGAAGGTTCCACAGCAGACTTCTTGGCACATCTATAGGGTTCAAACTCGATTCATGGTCGGCAAATACCTGCATAAGAGTACTATGTCATGCATCCCTCTTTTGTGAATTGAATGCAGGTCTATACTGAAACTTAGGAACTCAAGTAATTTGTTTTTTCTTTAAATAAACAGTTTAGAGAAATGTCCAATTGGTAGGACCTATAACAATGTTCTTGAAGATATATACATATTGTTACCTCATTGACTTGGAAATAGGTGCCATTAAGCGGGAAACTCCCTCTCATTGCCGTTCTGCAAGGTATCTGCAAGAAGATTTCTAATTCAGCAAACACAACAAAACAAAGTGGAAAAGAAAATTGGGACCTAAATGTCCACACCATTTGGCATTTGTTAATGACAATGATATCACTTTCATTCTTACCAAAATTGTGCCTCTTACTGTCTGGGACTGTGCTTCTCTTGCGCTGTTGCATGAAAAGCAAGTCTGGTTGATACACAGACCACCACCTGCCGCCGAGCTGCAATTACTCTCTGGAGGTTGAACAGAATCTGGTGTCTCACCTGGTTAAGATGTCAAGCGTATTCAGATGCATACATCAAACAATATGGTATATCTCTCCAAACATTACTTGAGGCTTCATTTAACTTTGTATGCATGACGTACTTGATACAATACATGGTTTAGTAAACAGAGTCATTATTAGGTTTCTTTAGATTAGAGCAGTTAAACTTAGTAAAGTTTTTGTGCATCTTCTTGCTATCGTGGCAATAAATGCCCATTCATTGGCATTTTGGATCATCTGGAGTGCTTTTAAGATAATATAGCGTACCTGGAGTCCATATTGCCAGAAGATATGGACTTGGATCATCAGGTTCTCGTCTATCCATCTAAACATGTAAAATGCAGGTCAGTGAAAATCCAGTGGTCTATAAAACACCACAAAGTTCAATTGAGATAAGACATAACTAACCTCTTTGAGTAGAGGATGTGAATCTGGAAGTTCGTAGCTGTAGGAATATAAAGTCATAAGCTAAAGCTACTGATGTGTTTATACTCATATTTCCTGGTAGGATTGCTTCAAAGTTTCAAGTATTAGGATTTAGGAAGTTATAAACTTACACTCGGTGCTCCGTCCGCAGTCGACTGACGTGCTTTAGTTTGGGTGCTGGTATGGAAGCAGATTGTGGATTTAAGGCAACTAGAGCTTTAGACATATCACCTTCTCCAATTTCGATCTTCCCTTGTATAAAGCTCTGTAGGTTTGTAGTGAATTCTTCAATATTGAGCTTTATGACAGGGATTTCTTCTGGATCCTCATAATATGCATCCTCAATATCTCTTTCTTCCACTTCTACATGTGGTTCTGGGGTTGTTGGTTCCTCAATTACTGGTTCACAATCCCTTGACAAGCCTACTCCTTGATTTATGGTATCCTCACATGAAGGCAGTGGCATATGCTTTATTATCACGTCATTGCTATTAGTAGCATTTTGTGGAGCAGCTGAACTTACTATTTGTCTCCCTTCAGGCCCGGGAAGAGCAAACCTTGCACTGTACCATGTCATAAATTTTATGCAAATTAACATGTGTAATATTAGAAGATATAGCCTGTGACTGCCTAAATTCCCGCTTTTAATGTAGACAGGTTGGTTGTCTAGGTTGACACGAAAGCTTACCTTGCAAAAGCACTGGCAAAATGTCGACATTCTCCTCTCAATGGACAAGCATTACAGTTTGGATCTCTCTTTGTGCAAAAGACCTGTACCCAATACATGGAAATCAATGAGAAAATCTTTTTGTGTGGTTTGTATACCTTTTGTTACTACAGATTCTGATTAAGGGATGAACTGCACCAGCATACCTTTCCAAAAGTTATCATTTGATAGTGTAGCTCATACCTGCAGTACCATGGGATATTAATTAGTTCACATCTTGGACTTGGAGTTTTTGTAAATACATTTCTAGTTGTAATACTAATATATGTACACCTACAGTGTTTCCTGATCCAACTTGCAGAGTCTTGGCCAAAGATATTTCTGAATTGATTCCAGAACTGGATAACTGCATGGGGATGATATTAGTATCTGCAACAATTAAAAAGATATATCACAATCAACTAACAGACACTTACAGTTCAAGGAGATGCAACTGGAGTGACTCAGGAAGGGGTTGTAAAGGAACCCACCCAAGTCGAACGGCAATGCGCCCAACATTTGTGTCAACCTAACAAGTGATAGTCAGTGCAGGATTCCTTTCACATACATAGTACATATACTCTTTCTTTTCTCTGAGATGTGCTTACAGGAAAAGCAAGATGGTGAAGAGTTAAAAGCCTTATGCACTCCACACTTTTTAGTCCTAGTCCTCGTATACTCAATAGATATTCCCTGCAAGAGATATTATTATTACATAAAATGAAGAGTGGATTCTACATTAATATATAGACATACATAAGGTAAATATACTAGATAGGTCATAGAAGATAAGCTCATCTCTTCGTCTGTCATTCCAACATGCTCATTGCCTCTCTTAGTATGCATTACAAAAAATATGAATGAAATTATTAATTTAATGAGGTAACTTACTTGGCTCTGTCTGGTTCTACATCTCTCAACCATTCAAGGTCAATTCTTTCATGATCTTCAACCAAGCGATTCAGAAAGTTCTGTACATATTCAATAAACAAAATTGGTATTTCACAATCTTTGAAATAATAGGAGTTATCAATTTATAACCATTATACCTACCTTCATTCTCTCTGCTAGCATGTTGTTCATGCCCCTTTCCTTGATTGTCTCTGAAATCTCACCAACATCAGCATTTCGCATTGCTTCATAGTCTAGAGAGTCCATAGCATCTCTGCCTCTTCCTTTTGTCCCAGCCTTCGATAGCACCTGTTTCCTCAATGTATCCCAGTTAAATGGTTCAGCTTTTTGCTTCTCAGCCTTCCGCTTTCTTGCATTTGGAGTTGTGACACCAATCTTACTGGGTGTTTTGTCAGAAGATTGGCCTTGCCCCATATCAGTTTCAACTTCCGTGCATTTCCTATTATCTGCAACCAAAAATTATCTTTATATCAGAAGTTTCCCTATGAATGAAATTACATCAAGGTATTTCCAACAGTACCACTTGGCTGTTGGTTGAATGCTTCAACAGGTTCTCTGGGGTCCATCACAACTGTGCCTTCATGACGAAGAGCAGCTTGCTCCTCACTTGTAGGCTTGATGGCATGTTGAAAATTCCTGTTATAAGACTCACCTAGAGAATCATTTTGCAACTCAATGCCCTTTTTAAGAACTGCGTGATCAATAGATGATGTTTGAAATTTGGATCTTCCATCTTCCAAGACCATAAAAGCACTTTCTGCACTCTGACCTCTGTAATCATTCATGCATCGTGCATCTATTCCTCTTGAATCTTTTGAAGTCAAAGTAGATGTGCTTTCTCTTCCCAAGAATGCAAGATCTTCTGCTTCCCAGTTTCCTATCCCCATTAACATGTTTGTCCATGAATTAGGTAATGGAACAGAGCTCTGATGATGTTGGACTTTAGAGATGCCCCCAGGACTTTGCATGTGTGCTGGTTTTTCAAATTGTTGATGATCAATAGCATGAGTCTTATTTATATTTAAACTTTCTTGGAGCTGGAACTCATTTTTCTGCAGTGCAGCAATTCTTTCAGCCTGTTGGGGAACACTTTGATGGCCAACATTTTGACTGATATTCCACCCACATTCATTGTCTGAATTTGAGGCAGAGCTGGATCTAACATCTTCAGCAGCTTGAAAAACAATAGATTCTGAGGAACTTTGTGATGAAATGATATCTTCCTCTGCTCTCCTGGTATAATGATCATTAACTGGAAAAGTCATTTTATCTGGTATAATACTGTCTGTTCTGTTTCTGGATGTTTCAGTTGATGTCACTTGACAACGGCCAGACACTTGTTCCGTTGCCATTTTTTGATGATAAGTTGTTCCATCTGGATATGTTATGCGAACCTTATGCTTTCCAACTGCTGGACTTCCACCATTATCACAGTATGGTTCTCTAGCAGTTGTTGACTTTAAAGGGAATTTGGCTGCAAGACACATAAAAGCAGAACTGCATGCGAGGAAAGAAGTTGTAAAACTGTGATTAGCTATTACCAAGTACTAAGTAATTATATGATGTTTCTGTTGCATCATGGTCATTAACTTTACCTTGAAAGATGATCTGAAACATTTTGTGTGAGAAATACTCCTATTACTGAATCAACCACAGACCCTTTCCACTTGGAGAATCGTCTGTCCCCTGCAAAGATACAAATCTATCTCATATTGTAGTTGTAGGATGTCCTGATTAAATTTGACCATTTTTGAACTCCATATCTCCATTGGTCTCAGGGATATTGATACTATGAAATTATTGTGTTAGTTACTAACTTAGAGCATACATTGTCAAAGCTCAATATATTAGGAATATTGTGCTTCAGAAAGATGCTCATATTGCCCTAAACAAAAAAGTTACCTTAGGGTGAGTAACTTGGAGGTCGATGGACATATTTCTGCAGTAATAATCATATGATCAGAAATGTCATCAGCAGAGATTTAAGAGCTCTGCAAAATGTACTTTCCAATACCAACAGAAAAAAGGCTGACACGGACGTTATTCCCATATAGGCGAACAAGCACTAGCAGAGGCACCCAAAATGCTAAAATGTGATACCACAGATAGCATTCAACAAAAGATCCAATTTGAATCCATGTCATGAGACTCATAGAAGAAGCCATTGCAGATTTGCATAGCTTTCAGCAACACAGAAAGAATGCGAAGAAGTTTCCACAGACAAGAATCATTCTTCGAGTCCAAAACTTGCTTCTTCTTTTTCCCCTTTTCTTTAAAATTCCAAATGAAAGTGAACTAATGCAATGATGTTATCCCGATGATTTATGTTTATTGTTAAATAAAGTTTCACATATACTTTTGACTTTTGGACACTGCTAAGTAAAACTCTTTTTATATGTGATATAGAAGTACATGATTTATTTAATATGTTAGTATTTTCTTTGTATATAGTGGTAAACAGAAACCAGATTAAAGCAAAATTAGATGGTAAAATGCAATAACTTTTGGATGAATTGATGATTTTGCCTTTATGTGCCATGCACGTTCAGAATCTCACCAGAATATCCAAACTGTTTGCATGTCCATAAAGTTCCGGGTGCAATTTGCAACAAAAGAGAAGTTTCCAAAAATGCCAGAGTTTACCTGGAAAATGTATTTAAACCATATTTATACTTTGCCCATTAGGTGACTTTATTTTGGGTAAGTTCAGTAAAATTAAGTTTGGGATCTATGTCCGTTCGAGATTCATCTGTTGGAGAGTAGACCGTGATTCTGGTCTCTCTTTTTTTATCTCACAACAAACACAAAATTTAAGTACACTAGGAGTTGGATCTTGAGCTCATATTGCTATTTTTTAGCATCTAATCATCTTTGACTCATAGTAATAGAGACTACGGGACTAGGTGTTTCAACATTTAATGTATTTCTTGTTTCTAATAAGTAAATATTTATCTTTCTTCTTATGGCTATCCTAATGCTGCAGGGCTCTTGAACCGACCTAGGTTCCATTATCGTCCCAATAAAACTGAAGTCTATCGGATTATGTTTTCCAACAGAGACAGATCTTGGTGTGAATACCTAGCTTATACAAAGTCTTTGGGCTATGACATTAGCTCTTATAAAACGCATAAATTCAAGCTAGCTTCTCTTTTTGTATGTTTCATCTTTTAAATTGTATAAAGTATATGTGATAATGATTTATATATCTACAGATTTATGATATTAGTATTATGGGAGCAATACCTTGGACTTGATGCATTCGTGCGATAAATGAGTCAACTCGACCCCGGAATACTTTTCTTTCTTCTTCCCACCATTTTTCTCTATGAGTGTCCATTGTTTCTGGAATTCCGCCTCCATCGTTACCCATTAAAAGGTTCCACAACCTATTTGTCTCTGGATCAAGGTCCACTCTAGGCCTTGGTTTCCTCTTTTTGACAAGATCGTATGGAACAACAGCCCCATCTCCTTCGTATGGAATAAGCGCACTTTGCTCTTTCAAAACTAATTCTTTGCCGCTGATAGCGATGTGAAGATGCTTCAGGCCATTGGTTATGTCTTCCACAATGGAAAATATGTTTACTGTGTTCCCTGCGAGAGAGAGAGAGAGAAGCTACTTTCATCAATCTTTTAACCTCTATACTTAAAACAGTATGATTTTCAGAAAGATGTATACCTGGAACTTTCTTGGAAGAATTTCCATAACTTCTCTTATTATCAGGCTTTGGCTTGTTAAGTTTATCCACAAGAAGCTCCTTTTTATATGTTGTTGGTCCAGCAGTCCGTTTTTTGGCTACAACTGGAAGAGAACTTATATTTCCATTCTTTGGAATTGGTTGAGGGTCCCTACTGGAAGCAGACTCCTTCCTGTTTATTCCTGCAGTGACGGATGTGGCGATTTGCATATTAGCAATGTTATGGGATGTCTTTGGTAGCATTCTTTCTGAACATAGATGCACTTGAGAGAAAGCATGCTGCTGCTGAAACTTCTGCCTGATGTCAGGGTAGTTCATGGCATTGGGAGAATTATCATTTGGATTAAAGTTACTTGTCTGCCTTCTACAATTAGAATTTCTTGACTCTTCATTCTGGTGGCATGTCGACATTTGTGCCAGGAAACTCTTATTCCTTCTGCTTTCAATTTGTTGTACAAATTCTTCAACAGTTGTAAAGCCAGAATGCATACTGAGTGACCTGCCATGAAATTTATCCTCAATGTTTTTATGGCATGTTTCTGAAGCAGTTTGCCATTCAGGTATTCCTTGAGACTGGAGTTGAGAACCCATGATGAAGGCAGTATTTTGTGGACTTCCAGTCACAGTAGGTTTATATGCTCTCTTGGTTCCTCGTTTATCAGTTTCATCTATCAAATCATCCAGAACATGAGGTGTAGTCTGCGCTGATAATTGTGCTCTAAAGCCCAAGTTTTCGTCACAGGGATTTTCTTGAGAGACAAGACGGGCACAACTTACATTGCTGTGATGATGCTCCTGATTGTACCTACTGATGCTGTTAGATTGGTGTATGTTGCTATTTCGCATACTGAAACTTCTTGCAATAGCATTCAAGCTATAGTCTCTAGATGTAGGTGGTGCTGCTGAAGACTCCAACGGGGTAAATTCTTGTGGAGGTACTTTATTTATTGAATGAGCAACATTGTAGGGAGTCGGTGTCTGTTGCCCCTCTTTACCAAACTTGTTGAGGTGACCTGCCTTAGCTGCAGAAGCTGATGGTCCACTTGAATCCATGCGAAGCTTGTGCCCTTCATTATTCTGCTCCTGGTGGTCAAGTCGACTACCCTGGCCTTCTTTTTCTGCTCTATTGTCTGCAATTGTCTCCATGTTAAAGTTAAGTTTTCTCTTGCATGACTTGGTTGCACTCCCCATATCAGATGCTTCAACTGCTTTTACCGTATCAGTCATTGGAGGAGTTGAGTTTTTGGTGCCATCTTTTCTTACGTACTTCCTTTTTGCTGGAAAGTTTCCATCAGGAGTGTTGCTTTTTGTAGAAGCAGGCTTTGGTGATCGCTTGGGTTTCCCTTCAACCACTACCTTTGGTCGGTGTTTTGTTCTTTTTGGCGTTTTCTGCTGTGGTGTCTTGTTTAGGTCAATTACTTCATTTCCACCCTCAGAACATTTCATTTCCTGGGTTGATGTTGAAATTGCTGCAGTTGATGTACCCATAGATTTATCTAAAATGTCACCCTGCTCTTTCCCAATAATTTCAGGTTCTGAAGATAAGACAACACTTCCATGGATGTAGTTTTCTGGGATTGAGGTGTTCTCTATCAATAAATGTGGTACTTGAATGACCTGGTGAGTCTGGAACTGCTTTTGCTGGTCTGGTGTTACCAGCCCTAATGGCAAGGACCTCGAAGCCCTCGAGGATTCCCCAGTTTCTGATCCTGGTGCCAAATTTTGGGCATATCTGGTCACTGAAGGTCTACCTACAGAAATACAGCATTCAAGTTACAGTCTTACTATGGAATCTCAACAAGATATAATCCTCTCATTACATAACCTATAAATAGTCAATTTTCAGAAATTCATCTAAAACTTGGTTCACTTATACACATAGCCACTCAGTAACCTCAGTTGGAAAACTAACCTAGTTCAGTTATCAAATACAATTAGGGGGATAAGAAGCTTGGGAAGTATAGGGCCATATAGTCAATCATGCTGAATTACAAGGGACGAGCAAGTGTGAGTGATTAACTAATGACGTCCTTTATTAAGTACCAGAATATAAATGCAACAATCGGAAAATGAGCCTTCATTTAAGATGCCTAATCGACATTAATTGCGCAACACAGATGCCACTATTCCTCAATTAAATACATATTGCTAAACTAAAAAAAGGTTTAAACTATTTACTTCTTTTTTTAAACTTGAGCTTTGAGACAACATAATTTCATTACGCATAGGATAAAAGAGAGAAAATGCCCTTTATTTAGACTAAATGTTTCACATCATTTTAGATGAGTGTTCTATATCAATAAATTATTCATAAAACACCATCTCTATATTAAAATAGTGACAAGAAGTTAGAAGTGATATTTAATGAGTCATACAAAGGGGAAGAAGCCACATGCAAAAGAAAAGGTGAAAATACTTGCATGCAGTATACTCACTGTTTGGAATCTTGTGTTGGTTGTAACCACCATCGTCATGGTTTTCACAATAAACGTGACTCTGCGGGAATCCAGCACCAACCCTTGCATAAGCCACATGATTGCTCTCATGCAATATGTGATTTTGCTGGGCTCTTACACCAAATGATGTGCAACCCACCTGATTGCTTCCATGCAAAATGTGATTTTGCTGTGCTCTGACACCAACTGATGCGTAAGGGTGATTCCTTTCGACTTGAGGAACTGGGCAAGGGATGGGGGGCTTGCCCTCCAAAAAAGAGCTTATGTACGATGATCCATTTGATGAAGGGGAACGCTTAGCATTCATGAAGCACATTAAGTCTGCAAATGAACTAACCTCCTGACGTGAAACAACTTCACCTAAATTCTGCACATAAGGGCCAACTCTTCCTGCAGTATGATTCAAGCTGCTGAGCTTCTGCAATATGCTGACATTTTGGTTGTTAAGCTCCAAGTTATTCACCCCTGTACAGTCATTTTGGTAAGAGTTCAACGGAAACCTATTAAAGGCTTCAACAGGAGCAACATGTTGACTAAACTGCACCTTGCCATTCAGCCCCAGATTCCTTGTTGGAGGCAAATTCTGCTGCAGCCTGCTATAGTTTTCAGCTGGAGGTGCACCTCCGTGGTTATGCTCCACGTAGCTTGAACCTTCACTTCTGTTTAGATCAAACTTATGAGCTTGCTCATCCCGCAAAAAATCTTCATACACATCTACCAAATTGTGCCAATTCTGTCGGCCAATCTGATTCGTTTGTATTTCTGACTGGGCGTTATTAGAACTCTGCAGAACCGGTTTGTCAGGTGTCGGTGGAATCCATACATATCCATTCTGTGTAGCTCCCTTCTCCCAGGGTATTGAAGGTCGCCTCATCTGCTCCATCATCCAGGTGTTGTGATTATGCTCCACGTAGCTTGGACCTTCACTTCTGTTTAGATCGAAACCATGAGGTTGCTTATTCGGATAAAAATCTTCATAAATATCTCTCAAACACAGCAAATCTTGTTGCCCAATCTGATTCTGTTGTATATCAGACTGGGCATTATTAGAACTCTGTAGAATCGGTTTGTTAGGTGTCGATGGAATCCATACATTTCCATTTTGTGTAACTGATCCCCTTCCTTGTTCCATCTTCTAGCTGATGTGTCCAGCCAATTACCCCCTATTTGTGAGATAAATCATACCCCATCAATTTCTTACAACTGAATTTCCACTCTCAGACCTTCCTGGAAAATATTCCAACAAAAGAAAAAATCACCAAGACAAAATCTTAAAACTAAACTTCATCAGAAGCAAGATGAGGAAAATGCAATTGATTCTCACAAATTCAATTCCAAAAACCAAACATTCCTCAACAATCTGACAATCTGCATGTCAAGTTTCTAATTTTAAAAAAATTAAAAACAACAACGAGCAAAAGGAGGATGAATTCACAAATGTACATTACTGCATACCTGCCTAAAAAGAGCTAGAAATAAACTGAAAACAGAAACATAAATCAGAAACGCAGCAATTTTGAGAAATTAGAGCACCAAATTCCGAACCAAATTAAATTATAGGATTTTAATTCCAAACATGAATGCATCCAGCTAAACGAAACCTACAAAACATCAATGGAGAGTCTGGCATGTGAAGAAAGGCAATCAACAACAGATACTTCACACCCAAATTAAAGGCGTTCGAAGCAGAAGAAGCTTAAATTGGAAAAGAAAAATTAACAATAATTCAATCAGGTATAATTAAACCCACCGATCTCTACACAATATTCCTTGTTAGCGTACAGCATGAAAGATCAGCTCCGCCACGAGTCAATGCCAGAAAATCCAAGTCCGCCTTCGTTACAATAGTGGAGGTTGAGAGAGAGAGAGAGAGAGATTTTATCTAAGTAGAGTACTTAACCAAAAAAGCAGAGAAATACTACCGTTTTTATATTTATACAAAAAGAAATGTGCATGCTTAGGCAGGTAGGAAAATTCTTGCAGTAACTGTAACTACTATTGCTAGATATTCATAAAATTTATTTTCACACAGATATTTATAACTATCCGTGATAGTACTTTCTTATTATAGCTAATCGTATCATGTTTATTTTACATGAATATACAGATTTAAACATCCGTTGAATTTAAATTTTCTATATTTGCGAGAATTGGATAGTCAGCTGAAAATAAAAACGACTAACATTGACTAGTTACTTAAATACGTAGGGCACGTAATTGTAATATTCTCATTATAGATAATCATATTGTTTTAATTACATAAATATGATTTAAACATTCGCTGAATATATCTAACATCTATAAATAGTTGTGTTATTCAGATTCGATATGAAATTGTAAATATAGCGTTGATGTATATAAAGATAGAAAATTGTTGAGATTACCGTAATAATAAGACTCTAATGAATTAGGCTCATAACATTTTCTTATTTACATATTAGTACCATTTTTCATTTAATTTGTCATTAGATATGTTCATGGTCCAAAAAATTATTTGGGCTTATTCTTGAAATAATAATGTACATAATCATTTTTTACTCGATTTAGACTTCAATTGTTCCTTAATCTTGCAAGCACAGTGATTAAAATACTGGACACTAGTGGGATGTGTACAAATTTCCGTGTTTTAAAAAGTTAGGTGCAATTTTCTACTTTGAAATGTTCCTTTAGAGACAAACTTTCATGTAAATGTTTAAATTACTTGTATTTCAACATACACCAAGGTTACCAATATTTATTTGTGAGTACTTCAAAGTTTAACCTGAATAAAAAAGAGTAAATAGTCAGTAGCGTATTAATAGCGGACAGCGCTGTTTGATTCCCTCAATAATACTAAAAGAAAAGGAAAAAAGAAAAATAGCAGTGTTTAATCGCGGAATCTCATCGATAAAATAAAGAAGCAGCAAAATTTAAACAAGATTTGCTCTGACATGGGGAGGGCAACCTTGTAATTTCGACTTCTTTGTCTGAAATCCTCGTGAATTTCGAGTATATGGTAATGGTAATGGGGAGAAAAATCAGAAATGCACACTCGTGTGACACGTGTCTACCTAGCAGAAGCCCTCGATTTATGGTTTTCAATAATGATAACGGATCTATGAATATTGAGCTCCGTCTATGGAGCACCCGGGTGCTGTGCACCTCCTCTCACTGCGAATTCGAGTTCTTTTCCTTTTTCTAAGTTGCGAATTCGAACTGAATAAAGTTTCTTTTTTAATTATTACTACTATTAGTAGTATTAATTTATAGGACGCACGGAGATAGAGATTCATATATTGGTCAATTATTTTTGTAATATCTCAGTCACTTATTTTTACAAAAATGAAAGAATTTGTTGAGCTACGATGCGAGGATCATCACTTATATTATTTTATTGATCCAACATTGTTTAACAAAATATTTATTTGAATTCATAATTTTCATAGTTTTGTGATTGTAATTTTGTTCTCAAATTTTTCGCAAGCAAGACATCTCCAAAAAATTAGTACAAAAATGGAGTGCAAGTTCAAGGTGCATGTGGTTCATGCACGTCTTGTAATTTACTGTTAGTGGAGGTTGGGAGTTCTGTTCATAATAAAACGTTCTCGTTGTAACTCACTTTCAGTTAGTGGATTATTTTTACTCCGGTCTTGGCCCTTCAGACATAAGTAGTACCACTTAATTGGATAACCAACTCTTATATCCTTATGTGTTGGTTTTTATATGCTTTACAGTTCTTGTTTCAATTGTTACTACCAGTGCCAAGAACTATGTTACTAAACTCCCGAGAAAAAAAAAACCGTGTTTATAAAATATGTCACATAGATTTGGATATAAAAATTATGTGAAACTATCTCACGAAGTACATATTTGTAAGCTAATACTTCTATCTAAATTAAAATTTATATTTGATCACACATATATAGGGAGAATTTAAATACAAATATCATTCACAAATTATGCGATGTGAGTCTCCGATTTTTAAATACTTCAGTCAACTCGAATATTATTTTAATTATTGGTCCTTTTGTTTCATAAAATTACAAATGTCCTTTACTTATTATC
The DNA here is from genome assembly GCA_036873715.1 of Salvia sclarea. Taxonomy (NCBI): domain Eukaryota; kingdom Viridiplantae; phylum Streptophyta; class Magnoliopsida; order Lamiales; family Lamiaceae; genus Salvia; species Salvia sclarea. The sequence continues at coordinate 1,966,649 of JAYJMF010000031.1, read as the reverse complement.
ACCAAGATACATGTCCTATTACACGAGAACTTTGAAATAGATAGCCAAGAAATCACCAAATAGTTTGGTTTGTGGGTCCAATAAAAGGGACTATCATGTAAACAAACCAGTTAGGCCAAAAAAATTTGAGCGATTTTATAAGAAATCCTTAACAAAGCAAATCGGTGCATAATTGACTAAAATATTTTGACAAAATGGCACCAAATTCATGAAATAGTTACATCTTCTTTTGCACCACTCTTGCCCAACACTCTTCACATCAGCAAAATGTAACATCATACTATTAATGCAACACAAATTAAGAAAACATATAGTATTATTTCTTAATGAGACATCTCGATTGCCAACATATATTATTTCATTTGCTACTTCAAAAAATACCGCCCAAATTTATTTAATACACCAATTTTAAGTTTTAGAATGGGTACTTTTCTAACCATGATTATAATTTTACTCGAAATCTTAATAAAGTCAGATTAATAAAGTAAAAAATTGTAAATTCTCCCAAATGTTAAGACACCAAATTAAAATTATTCCATGTCCACTTGAAACCGACCCAATTTATCTTTGGGACCAACCTGATTTTAAATGAATCCACCTAACCTCTAACCAAATTTGTTAATTTAGAATATAAATCCATTATTAATACAAATGTTAAAGAAAAAATAAAATAAAAAAATACCTTCAACAATTCATAAAACCAACATCCCCAGAGAATACAAGGAATGACCAAAAAAAATCAAAGCTTTCTTCATTAGCAACAATAATGTCAAACCAAACAAAATGCCATCACAAGCCCAGATAAAGAAGTGGGAGAAACACAATTACAAAACTTTTTCTCTTAAAACTCTTCAAGAAAGAGAAAGAGAGCTAAGAGAAGGTTTTCAAATGCAAATTGAAAGAAATATTGAATGATTAGCAGAACTTACTTATTTCTGCTAAGAAAAAATCTCTCTGCAGCCTTCATCACTGCAGTTGTAATGCAACGATTCTCTTCGTGCCAGGAACATCGCCAAACCCTCAAAACACCAAAACCACCTCTTATTGTGTATGGAGCAGCATCAAAATTGTATTTAATCTAGACAGACTGGAAAAAAAATAACTTATTGAAACGGACTCTTCAAACCCTGCAACAATGTTAAACAAGGGCCGATTGTAACTTCATTTGCTCAAATCTTGAAATGTGATACAGAAAAGTGGAGGCGGTTGAAGATGATGTATGCCAATTGCCATACTAACGACATAAAATCACTCAAACAAGATATCAAACCACGCTTCAAGATGTCTGAAATATGCAGAGTCGTTCAAGGATTATATGTTCAATAACTTGGCATGATCAGATTCAACAATGTCCTATTCAATGACTTGGTAATACTCAGATCAGGGAAAGCAATCTTATGTATTATTGAGAATAACAATATTTGTAATTTTTTGTAGTTTTCAAGAAGGTGATGAAACCTAATTGCCAATAAGTTTAATTCTAAGATAAATTTGCACACAGTTTTATTTTAAGAAAACTATGCAGGATTCGATGCAGCAACATAATATATCCAAGATCCCAAGCATCAGAAAACATACCTATAAGCTATCATCCGCTTCAAAAATTTGAGATGATCACATTTCTCTTTTCAACAGAAGCACCGGCAAATCAGAGAACTGAATGGGGAGAAGTATTCATGCAATCGCAGAAAATAACGGTTTGAGTATTTCCGGATATATATTGCCTCAACGATTTGACAGCATCTAGGTAAGTGCCTCCGAAAGGGGCTTCTAGTTCATCAATAACCTGTAATGACGAAAGCAACCAGATAAAAATAAAGCCGTATGTGTCTTAAACAGTAAAAAGAACACAACTCCAATAGGGGGATAGTATCCTATTCAAACCGAGAAACACACTTATAATAAGAGCTCCAGTCTAAACACGAGCTATTAATAATAAAGAAGAAGCAATTCGAGTAAGCTGCAAAGCTGGCCTAATATACAATCAAGTGATTTAATTAACCGTAGCAAGCCCCACCAACACCCGAAACTACACACATATAAGAAACATGTACTCCCTCTGTCCCATTCTTCTTATCCCCTTTCTTTGGGCACAGAGATTAAGAAAGTGGAGTTGATGAGTGTGAGA
>JAYJMF010000031.1:1933942-1964421 GCA_036873715.1 Salvia sclarea | reverse complement strand
GCCCATATAACCCGCGGGTTAATCGGTCCAGCCCATGAAGCCCGCTTTAATTTCGGGTCGTAAAAATCCAGCCCTAACCCGCTATATTTTTCGGGTTATTCGGGTCAACCCGTCGGGTTCGGATTGGATTGACATCCCTAAGTATAGGTTTCACATTTATTTTTAATGTGGGGTTTTTAATGGTATTTTTTGTAAATATAATGTTATGTGAGGGATATGATTTTAAATATATTATCTGGCCAGCCAGACCTACATAGTACTCAAAACCTGGTGGGTCTGGGCCAACCCGACCCGCCTTTTTTTTCCACCAATAAACAACAATACTACTATTACATTAACACATTTAGCTCCAAAATTGTGATGACAGACTTCAATTTAAACAAAATAAGAAAATAATAACAATGAACAATAATACCCTAGATAGCAAAACACCTTAGAAAAACACCTACCATGCCATACCCTCCCTTAAAAAATACCTTTAGGTACTCCAATTTAATTTCATAATTAAGTTTTGTGCAATTTTATACATTCTTTGTATCCAAAATTAGTCCATGGATTTTTAGCAATGAAATATTCGACGTCAATTTGACTCTGTCTGAAGCCGACTAAGATAAATGCATGCAAAGAAACTATGTGTCGTCGTTCCCATAGATAGACCATTCTTTCCGTCGAATGCATCCTATATGTATTCCATGCTAAAACAAAAAAATAAAATTTTTATTAATATCTTCAAACGATGTAAAGAAGACATAAACAAAGATATTTATCAGTCATCTAAATAAAGTATAAATCCCTTGTCCAAAAGAAACGTAACAAGTTTGCTGGGGACTATTACTTTTCAATATTAAATCTAAAATATAGTACTAGTATGTAGTAGTATTATTAAGATTAGTTATATTATACATGGTGCTAGAAATGAATAAAACGTATAGAATTAGAAATTTTATTATTAAACCATTAGTTGGACTTGGGACATCATTATTTTAGAATATGAGTGATGCATCTGTTGTCAAGATCATTAAGCTTGACCAATAGATTTCACTTTATATTAATAAACTGGGAATTTATGGGAATGGGACTTTTGCACATTGTGTCCTAATCTGTAATAAGATCAAGATAACCCAAATTTTCACCATGATTTTTTGTAAGAGTTCATTAGATGAAGAGACAATTTAGATAGAGTTTACCTAGTACAAGTGTACAACACAATACTAATTATGTACATGTCTGCTATCCATAAATGTTAAGAGCTATAATTCATAAGAATTATGTTCCAACTGCTGGATTTTACAAAGACTTGTGTACAAAACTGTTGCTTGCTTTTCCTTCAAAGGGCTTCCGGGAATCGCAGTTCTGATGGACCGGGACCTAGTATGCCTTTCTGCTCGGATATCTTACCCAGTCCCGAACTCGAGTCAGGTGGGACGCTCTTTTCTTCGTCTCTCCAGCCAACTACTTGCCATTCTCTCTGTGCCGTCAGAGGAGCCTGACATAATCATCGCACATCTTATTAGTAACGATGATCCTACGATCAATATAATTTGCAAACCTTGACACCAAGATGTACTCTTGGATAGACTTTCTCAGAGAGTTCTAACATGCAATAAGAATTTTACAGATGACACCAACTAATCCTACATTCTGCTAGCATGGCATGATCCTCATTCCTCACAATATAGTGTAGAAAAACTCACTCTACCACGATGCAAAGTGGGACCAACATTATACAAGCATGGTAGATATTTAAACATAACCCAAGGAGAGAATGTCCAGTGAAACATGTAGTGAAAAAACACTTACAATATCAGGAAAGTATTCATCGTATGTCAAAACATGCGCTGCATGATGTGAAGTGAAGATGACATAGTAAAACATAAAAGAGACTTGAGTAGAACAATATAGCCTTCTCTGGATTTGTGTTTGTGATGAAGGAATATGAAATCATCAAAACAGCTTTTACAGGTGATCATTTATAATCTATTGGGCAGTTCATGATTTAGCTCAGCAAAAATAGTGTTTAAGCTTTAAACAAGTTGTTTTCTTCTCGATACAAAGCTACCATGTGATTTTTGACAATCCCAGGTCTCATATGAACCATTAACCAAGAGCAAGTTCTGCATTCATTTCGAATATTTCACACAATATTCTTCTTGAGAACCTCAGGGAAGAGATTAGGGACATGTTACCTAAGAACTATAACTGCAACATGCTTTCTTTCAATTTAGAATATTTAGGATGCACAATTTGTTCCCTGGTTACTGACATTTTCTAGATTCTACCGAAGTGATTAGGATGTAGGTTCTATAAATCAGAACACTCAAAGCACCCGATGTTTAGATTTCATTGTGGCTTATATAATAACCCAGCCACTCTATACATGAAAATCTGATGTATACCAAGAAACTCAGAGGAGAAAGCTTGGATGTTGTTTGAGTACTCTTCAGCTAAAACATATTTCACATGCAATTTTGATCTTCATATTAGAGGTTGCTGTATACTTCAAACCTAATTACATGCCAATGGCCTTGAACCAACACACTATGAATGCAAGAGTGTCAGTTATAGGAAGAATTCTATGAAAAGATTATGTAGATTAAAGTGATTAAAGATACACCAGTTTTTCTCCTGTGCAAATTATGAAAACTATATCCAGCTATTGCGATCAGCAAAATAATGACTCCTTAATTCTTGAGATTTTCTTCACTGTTGCTTTGATGTATAAAATTTATTTTTAGTAGATCCTGATCAATACTTAATCATCAATTATGATTGAATATACAATATCTCAGAATATGGTCATTGAAATGGATTTTTCAATTGTTCACATTGGTCACATTCCTTTATTTCTTTGTCCTACTAATAGCATAAATCTTTTCAGCTTGTCCATTTGCTACCTATTCTTAGACAATTTTCTTCATCTTATTTTAAGTCTTCAATACAATGATAACTTGAAGGAGCTAACTCATATAAGCAACAGGAGTACTATAAGCTCAAAAAATCTTTAGACATACTCGAAAGGAGCGACCACAATGTCAGATCCGAGTCTCCTCGATCTGTTGGGGACCCTCATGACCCTTAAAAATATTGTACCACCTGTGAGGTTTGATAAAAATATACCTTGATTAGACCCTATAACAAGTGGTGTAAAGATACATATCTGAAAGATCTTTCGTCATACTAGGTGTGTCTTGTCCTAGGTCTCTTGCTCAGCAAATATTTACTTCATATCATCTCCCAAAGGTCGCCCCTTCACTTTAGGAAAAGAGGAGGATTAAATTGACATGGATTTTGTTGGTTATACACACACACACACACATGTATATATGTATATATACACAAACACACATATATGAACATACAGAGTACTAAGTATGATATACACACACACTCAAATACATACATAAGCATGAATAAACATATTGTTTAAGGATACTGGTATAGTTTGCTAACTTTCTCTATGCAAAAAGATGGTTAAAGTTTGTATTGTTTTCTGGCTAAGGGTTTTCCTTGGGTGTACTTCAACTTTATAACTTTTTCTAATGTTCTAAGAACAAGTAAGATCAGGAAACTAAAAGTTCGAAAAACAAAGAGAAGAGAAATCACCATAGATCAAACGTTTCATACCAGAGAAGCAATTTAGTGGAGCAATTATGATATAATTATTTTTAGGAATAAACTAAGTATTCAGTAGCTAATTGGTTAAAGTTTCGGTGTTAATGCCTCAAGACTTGCCTCATCGTGATTGTGGCTTCCATCTTCCAGAAATGGGGTCATGAGAGGAGGGGCAATATCTGGATCTGGCTTCCGAAAGATGAATGTGGTGTATAGACCTACAGCAGATAATCAAACATAAGTATTCAGACTATTCAATAATCAATATACAAGTACAAAACTCCAATTCAACAGTGAGGAAAATGAAGGGGTAAATCCGTAAATCACCTAAGACATCATATGATCTCTGAAGAAGCCGTCCTCTTTGATCAACAATATTATGGCCAGCATCCATGAGCATTCCTGCTAATTGTGCTCTTTAGAGCCAATTAAAAAATTGAGATCAATCTAACCAACAATAATCCAAAACATGAAACTATAAGCTTCCAAACAGAAAATATAAGCAGGTGTCAATATTAAACAACAGATTGCACCTCTTTCAAAATTTATATGCATGTACAAGAAAATAAAAGAAATACAAGAAAATGACTTCTCAATCTTTTCCGTCGTCTGCTAGCATGCCAGAGTACAGATAATGAAGTATCTGCTATTGCCAAATCCATGCAATCATCAATACCATAAGAATAAGATTGCAGCAGCATTACATCACTGACAAACATATGAATATTTTTACACGAACGAACAAATTCTGTGTCTGTAGACATGAAGATTATGCATAACATTTACACTAGAAGAAAACAATGACGATTTAGCATGTGACAACTTGTGAAAAAGCACATAAATTAAGTAAATACACAAGACAAACCCGTGAACATAACATTTAAAACTTTGAAGTTGAAGAGAAACTCACCTGTAGTCATCATAAAATTCAGTCAGATTTTGTATCTCAACGTACTCAAGACCAGCTTCTCTAGCCAACCTAAGAGCAAAATGATAAATCTGATTACACATGTTTAAATACGATGGAAAATTAATGTTTCCAGAGATGATTCAGATTCATTTTGCACGTCCGTAGCAGCTAGGAACACTAAATAACTTAGACCAAGCTGCTTCTTGTGAAAATACAGTGTTAGATAGTTAAGATTTTCATAAATCTAGTCTGATTTAGACATTTTTTAATCTCAAAACCAGCAAGCATGGAAGAGCTAAACACATTCTTAGACTGCATGAACTCTCACGATGTCAACAGAAGAGCACTGAGAAGGAACCAAATGAGAATCACAATTAATAGGAGAAAATATTAACCTGATCAGGCTTGGGAAATGGACTAGGCAATGAGTTTCAGCGGACGGGTCACCGGCAAATTTCAGCTGGTACTTCTTTCCAAAAAATGGGAACCTTGAGATTATTAAAATTCATTAGGGAGCTCAAATATCAGGAGAAAATATGGTAAAAAGCATAGACCAAGCTCCCTTGTAGCTCACATACTTCTCCTCCTCGACTTCAAAAGTGATCATGTAGCTCTCAGACCGAATGCAATTTGGAAATACGTTGGGCTTCAGTCCAACACCTTTATTATGGTACGCTTCCACATTTTTCTGGTATTTAGCCCTATAAATCATATTCTGGACTTCAGTTTAGGAAGTTGTACACAGCTTCACAAAATCTTAGAACAGTCTGGTGTAGCAAGCTTGCATGAACCATGATAAACAGCTTGCCAGCAGAGCAGAATATATGGTATCATATGAAGCTCAGGATCGAGGAATGATTTATGCAATACAGGTACACTTGTAAAACAACTATGCAGAAAAGATCTGAAGGGACATGGAAAAAATACTTTGTATCATATCTAGTGAAGTTTTCAAACAATATGCTGGTACAAAGAATCCATATTCAATACTACAGAAGCCTCCCAAATTTAGTCTCATACCATATAGTAGATGAGTCGGGAGTAATACCAAGAAAATAACCTCCCGGCTTCAGCAGAGACGAGACGTTTAGCAACAATCTCCTCACTTTCTCCTCGGTCTCAACACAAAACTGCCAGCACACATGTACAAGATTAGACATCCAACACCGCCTGTTATATCACAAAAGGTCGGGAGAGACACCAATAGACAAATCCTACCGGCAAATGTTCCATGCAGAAAACAATATCAGCCTTGTTTTCCTTGTCTTTCCAATGCAGGTCTACATCTTCCTATAAATGGCAAGAATCTGTCAGAAACTACCCAGTCTAGCAAAAAACCATCTTATTTTTCTTACATCGATAAAATAACAAAAAAAGAAGAGAAAAAAGTAGCAACAACATCAGTGTAGAAAGGGATTGGAACATCTCACAATGCAAGGATCAAACTCAAGAAACTCAGAAGTGTAAGCCTTCCGTCGACTCTCCCATGCTTCCCTCACTTCATTCACCCCAGACGTGGCAATATCTGCACAAGTGAAATTCCATATCCAATACACAAATCATCCTCACTTATACCTTCACTCCACATTATTCAAAAGAAGGAAATTTTACACAAACCCAGCACAAAATGCCAACACATTTGTTACCCAACCAGCAAAAGAGAAGATGAAAATAAAGGAATAACGGAATTACCAATGCCAATGTAGTGACCAATCTGAGCTTCATCCAACTTTTCCTCATCGGGTACTTTACCACAGTACAAATCACACACCTGCGCCAAATTCGACCATTAACAAAGATGGGGGGAAATGGAAAAGGAAAATGAGCTGAACATGTGTGTATTATGGTAAAATAGATCAGAAGAAAGGGGAAGAAAAGGATACGGTAGCGTAAGGGGAGACGAAGATGTTGATGAGAGCAGCTTTGACGAACTGGATTAGACGGTGGTGGATTGACTCAGTGGGCCGCGGAGGAGGGAACGAACTCAGCATCGCTAATTTCTGAAATCGAGAAAGAGGTGAGAAATAATGGCGGAGGGAAATTTTCAGGGGGATAAATATTGTCAAATAACGGCTATTATTTTAGAGAAATTATATATTGGTCCCCATTCATGGGGAGGAAAATATAAATACTAAGACTTAGTTGGAAAATTAGGAATTAAATAAACTACGATCGTTTCAATGAAGAAGCTTACATTACTTCCTTCTTCTTCAAATTTTCAGTTATTCTTCTGCATCTCGAATTGACCACATTCCAATCCCAAAGAAATGGGCAGCGGCGTTGCGGAGGAGACTCTGGTGGAGGCGGCGCTGAGAGTGCTGAACACGGCGGATCCTTTCGAGAAAGCTAGGCTTGGCGATGAAATCGCCAACAAATGGCTGAAAGGAGACATTGAACTCGCCTACCATGCTGCGAAGGACATTGAAGTACCTGATCGCCCTGCCCGAGGCACAAATGTGAGAAAATGGCTCTGTTTCTGTTTCCATAACAAGTGTTCGATCAAATGCCCCAGTGAAAGTTTTTGTGAGATATCCTTGGATTTGGTGTGGTTTGCGTGCAGGTGAAGCTAGTTTCGCCTAGTGAGATGCCGAAGCTAGGAAAGGCGGGGAGTCTGCAGAGTAGACAGGCTCTGGTGCATAGTCTTGTGCATACTGAGAGCTGGGCTATTGACTTATCTTGGGTAATTGCTTCTTGGGAACCTTGGATTTATTGTTGGTTGAGCTTGTTTTATTTGTCGTGTTAAGTCGAATAATAGGTTAGATTGTTACTTTTGAAGGAAAGGGATAAAATGGTGGTGTCTTTGTGGGACTTGACTGGATGTAGTGATATCTGTGATCTGAAAATGGAAACCTTGAAGATCAAAAAAAACTTTTGATGTGTGAATGTGTTGTTTGAATGATTTTGGGGGGCTTATAATAAAATGGAAGATATTTCAACTTTCAAGTGTGAAAGGGATTACTTTCGACTTTAATGTTCCTTTGTGCTTACCTTTTAACTAGGATCGAGCTTCAATCGGTGTTGTAGGGGAGAATCTATTCCCGTTTGCTTTCGTGATATTATACACGAGCAAATTGCTCCCACCTTTCGATTTTCTCGACTTGTGGTTCTGTTCCTTTGTAGCCTTAATACAAAGTAGAAGGTGTTCCGAGCATAAAAGTGATTAGTTTCAACCTCAGTTCGCCTCTTTTCTGCTTACCGTTAGCTAGGATCAGACTTGTATTTGTGTTAAAGAAACTGTTGTGCCTTAATTTGATGTAAACTTAGAACTGTATGTTTCCTTTTGCTTTCTTAACAATACTATCTGCTTCCACTTTTGGATTTTCTTGGCGTGTTAATCTGTGCCACTGGCCTTAATAAAATGGAAGGTGTTCCAAGCATGAAAGGGATTGCTTTCAACCTTAATGCTTTAGAACTATTTGTTTCCTTTTTTGCTTCCTCGAAGAGTAGTTAAATACAAGAAAGTTGTTTCTAGGTTCTGATTTTCTAGACGTATTGATCCGCTCTAGTGTAGTTTTAACACAGTCTCTTGATCGTGTTATTTACAGGACATAATTGCTCGATTTGGCAAGCAAGAGGCAATGCCAAGAGATTTTTTCACGGATTTTGTGAAAGTGGCACAAGATGAAGGTAAGCACTTCACCCTGCTTGCAGAGAGATTAAAGGAACTCGGATCTTTCTATGGAGCATTGCCTGCTCATGATGGTCTCTGGGATTCAGCCGCCGCTACTTCCAACAATCTGTTGTCACGTTTAGCAATCGAGCACTGCGTTCACGAGGTATCCGTAATTTCTTAGAATTTGAAGATTGTATGAATGTGGGTTACAAGTGTTGATAATAATAAATAAAGTATCGTTGATGTTGTGCAGGCTAGAGGGCTCGACGTTGTGCCCACGACGATATCCCGTTTCCGCAAAGGAGGCGATGATAAGACTGCCGAGTTGCTGGAGACAGTGATCTATCCGGAAGAGATAACTCACTGCGCAGCGGGAGTGAAGTGGTTCAAGTTTCTAATACTCCGCAGAGGATCGAAAGATGAAGACATCCCACGCGAATGTGCAATCGGAGAAGATGAAGCCGACGGGAGTGTCGAAACTGAAGTGATCCCTAAGTTTCATGAGATTGTGAGGGCTTTCTTCAGAGGGCCTCTCAAGCCGCCATTCAATGAGGTAGCAAGAAGAGCTGCTGGATTTGGACCTCAATGGTATCAACCTCTTGCTATCAAAGACTAGTTCTTTTCTCTTTTTTTCACCTAGTTTTATGTTTCTTGAAAAAGAATTTTGACAAATGGTGTCAAGTGAACATTCATGCTCAATATAAGTTGCAATTATTTTGTCACTACAAAATGCTCTTAAATTGTAAGATGTGTAAATAGAAACAAGGGAGATATCAATTTATTGGCAGAAACAAGAAACAAGTATTCCCATCGGATTATTCTTTACCTTTTCTTCTTTTTTAAGGCAACAATCTCTCTAAGAGATCTCTGTAGTTGAAATGAACAAAACTAAGAAGCAATTGGTACCAAATATTTGAACAAACTAACGTGAATATTTGCCCCAAAAATGGCTCTTATCGGTCGAAAAGCAAATCCCGCGAAAAATTGAACTTCACATCAGCATAAATCAGCGCCCGAGCTCTAGGAGAAGATCTTGACCATTCTGATCTAAGATATTTTCCATTCAGTTGTGTTATATTTTCTGAGCAGCTCACTTTTATGTCTTCACAAAAGAAGCCTTCGGATATCACTGAAATTGGATCGCAGTGCTGCCACGAAAGCACCTGAAAAAACCGATGTTTACAACAATACAAACCAGAAAGAATATGCAAAGGAGCTGGTAACTGTACAGCTTTTACTGATTTTCTTCTTTAGTTCAGCAAGAAAGACGAGGAAAGAGGAGGGTCGTATCAAATTGTTGGCCTGCTAATTAATCTATAGAGGGGAATTGCAACAAAGATATATCTTGTCGCAGATGGAAGGTTTCCCTTGGGATTACATACCTCCAACTTTTCCATCAAAGACGCGATGGTCGGCAGACAGTGTTACATTCATCTTTGTAACAACAGCTGGTTTCTCAATCCCTGGAACAAAGAATACACAAGTTCAGAACTACTGTGTAAAGCTTACAGAATCTTGCATTGAACTGTATGCATTTGTGTATTACCATCATCTCCAGTAGCTGGTTCTACAACTTGATTGCCTCGGCCAACAGCAAGAATACCAGCCTTCATGAAGAAAATGGCTTATTTATCACGATACATAATGCAAATCCAGCGTAGAGTATACATTCAGATATAATTTCTAATAAATAACATTAGTGCTATATTGGACCACGGAAATCAAGTTTAAGAAAAATTTAGGCGTATAAGAGCTCATGGTCCACAGGATGCGAGTTAATATAGCCATATATTAGTTGCATTTGAAGCACACATCTTCAAGTTTCAAAATGGTGATCGAATGTGTGCAAAAAATAAAAGTGTGCATAAGAGAGAGAGAGAAAACCTGAGGTGGGTTTATAATTGCGCAGAAATTATCTACAGGAAACATCCCCAAGTTCGAAATACTGCATGGTAAAAGGGACATTTGTGGTTTAGGAAAAGGAACAGCGATTTCATTATATTCACACAACCAAATAAGTACAAAATAAAGCACCTGAAAGTGCCACCTTGGAACTCATTGGGCTTGAGCTTCCCAGCCCGTGCCTTTTCAGCAAGTTCTTTAACCTTTGAAAAAACAGAAGTTAAATAAGGAAAAACTTGTGTTGAATGAAAGCATAGGATTAACGGAATAATGGTCGACAGAATGGCATGACAATTTAGACAAAAATGTTCAGGGTTGCACCTCTGAGGATATTGATGATATGGACTTCTGATCTGCATTTCTTACAATTGGAGTCATCAATCCCTGAAAATGGAAAAAGGTCATGGTGAGAAGCATGAGATGAGGGCTTTTAACTGTTGAGAAACACCAGGTATCTCAAAGAATACCTTTTCCGTTGCAACTGCAATAGATATGTCAACTGTATCACATAAAACTATTTCACCTTTGCTGGCATCCCAAAAAGCTGCATGGTAAGTCAATAATCAGCAAACTGTAATAGAATAGTTTCAGAAGAAAGAGCATCATTTAAGATAAATATAACAACTAATTTAGTGAACTGTATAACAACTAATTTAGTAAACAGTTGAATGCATAGCTGTTAAGAACCAAGGAAATTTTAAGTCGCAAGCTAAATCAGAAAATAATGAAATTAAAATTCAGCCTTTGGATACCTAAGAACAGAATATGCTCTCTCTCTCTCTCTCTCTCTGCGTTTCTACCGACTACTGGTTTCACTACAGTTAAATCATTTCAAACAAAGGCAAAGTAGTCTTTACAAGCTCTATTCAACATACGAAATCTTTTTTAAAAGAAATAGCAGTTTCCAACGCTCAGTAACCCATTTTCCAAAACTAAAAGCAGGTAATATATGAGAAAACTCTCACCATTTGCTTCTGGAACATTTCTCAATGCAATAGCAACCGCCTTGATCACAATATCATTTACTGAGACTTTGACATCATACTTTGCTGCAAAGCAAAACAAAGTGAGATTAGGGAGCACAATGATGCTTTTCTCAACAAGGTACAGCAGAGATTGAAACCACTACCTTTAAGCTCCTTTCTGAATAAGAGAAGAGGATCCAGTATTACATCTGGTACAAGGCATTCAAAATAAGATCACACTTTCACCACAATATGCAATGAGGAATATCTATGAATTTTGTTACCTGTCGATAGATACAAATGAGGAGTGGATTGTTTTGATTCCAATAAGCGCGCTGCTATGACCTACAAACAATCAAGGAACACTCTCAATAACAAACAATTTAGTTTGTAAAGATAATCATGATAATAACTATCATCTTATAGAAAAATCCTACATATAAACTAGAGATTGTATGGATAACAAATGTTATATGTCATTCTAAACCTTATCAGCATTCTTCTACCTGATTCAAGAGAAGTTTCTGTTGTGTGTATAAAAGTAAAACAAACACGATAACTTCATGTTAACCCTGTGAATATTAGAAACTTTCACATGGATCTGTCATCACATGAATGTTCTATGTTATAATTCTACCCACATTATATTCCACCCACAAAACAGTTGAGATTTGAGAATATAAAAACTAAATTCAGAGAAGGGGCCTATGGTTCATATGACATCGTCACTCCTTGAACAGTTCATGTGTGTGTATAAATCAACTAAAATTAATAGCAATCAGCACCTTGCGAATTTGACTGTTTGGCAGATCTTCATAAGCAACATCCTGTACAGATTTGGACCCGGCTGGCAGGGAGGAAGAAGTCTGAGGATGAAGTGAAGGTGATGAACTCTTCTCCTTAGGTACAGATGCTTTGGATGCTTTTCCAGACTTTATTGCAGCCAAAACATCCCCCTTCAACAATGTACCTCGGGGTCCAGATGATGGTATTGACGACGAGTCTAACCCATGTTCAGAAATTAGCATCTTGGCAGCAGGACTAATCCGACTAAAACTTGTGCCCGGAGTTTTAACATCCTTCTTTGCGATTGGTTGAACTGGCTTTTCGTCTTTGGTCCTCACATCAGTGCTTACAGATGTTTTTACAGCTTCAATGTCATTACTATCCTCAACCTAGCAAGGCATAGATCCCCAAGTAAACTATAATCACTGGTGAATCAAGCATCATCAGAGAAGAGAAAACACCGAAAAAGATTTTGGTGTAAGTCTAAGCATTATGAACTTACAGTTATAGCAATGGGCTGACCCACAGCCACATCTCTTGATCCTTCTGGAGCCAAAATCTTTGCCAAGAACCTGAAACCAACACGCCAACACTATTATTAGAAAATAGATAAATAATTAAGAGAATGTTGAAGAGAGATTGTAGTAATCACACCAACTGCCATGCAAATTACATGCGAGCAAGCATTTTACCCAACTATGATGGCTGAAATGTACTAACCCACTTATCAACTTAAGACCAGAACGTCAATGAAGAATAAAGATTACAATAAATGACTTTAATTATCTCAAGTGTATTGCTTGAGGAGGTCACCGCAGTAGTTTTGCCAGAACTATGTGGTCCTTCAGATGTTTCCGTGGAACAGCAGAAATGTTTCAAGATACAAAATTCTTAAGCATTCAACCAATACAATTAAACATTTCTATTACCCTTCTTCAAGACATTCAAATTCAAGTGTTGCTTTGTCTGTTTCAATTTCACAAATAATATCACCAACCTCAATCTGCAACCAACAAGCACAAAAGACATGTTACCAGAAAGCAGTATACTTTGAGATCTATGTTGGCAAGAGAAAAATTTCTGACCTTATCACCTTCTTTTTTATTCCATTTTGCAATATTACCCTGGTTCTGTGGAGAAGAAAAAGCAAATTAAAGAAGAGAACATTCATCAGCACTAATTGAAACTGATAGTACACCATACAACTTGACAGCTAGAGCTGCTCTTACCATGGTAGGCGATAGTGCTGGCATTTGAACGACAATGTGAGGAGGAAGTTCAGATGTGTCAATGTTCACAGAGCTAGATTCCTGCGTGTTGTCTCCATGTTTTGCTGCTGGTTCACTGGAAGTTTTATCTGCGGCTTCTGTCCCACTTACAGTTGCAGGAATGCTACCTATATCATCTCGATCCTCAACCTGGGTAACCGGATTAGAATCAGTCATGTGATACTAAATTATGCCAGTAAATCATTCAAGCTTGGTTTCTGTCTAAAGACACAGAACCAGTAAAGCCGATCTTTATTTAGGAAGACTAATTTCCACAAGAATTTTGTGAAACATGCTAGGCAGTAAGCTCAATAGTCTAACAGTGAATTCATATTGAAAATCATTTTAGCATTATGATTTGACTTTACAGATGGCTCTGAGAAAAGCCAAAGGACCCAGGATAATCCCAGTTAGGCCATGGGCAAAGCTTTGTTATGAGTGTCCAGTGAGCAATATTGCAGCATTCAAACAGATCCAGCACATACATTGATATTTGGCATTTGAAAAACCTTCAGTACTACTCTTATTGACACAAGAATTTACAGAAATGATAAAATGATTCAGAAGCCTGTGGCACATAACTGTAACTGCTATAGGCTGTCCCACAGGGACATCCTTTGAACCTTCAGGCACCAGTATCTTAGCTAGAAACCTGCAAGCATATAATATTTAATCAGAAACATATTCAAGAAGAGTGAGCTACTTTTTAGTATCCAAGGTCCAATTTCTAGATTTTACCCTTCTTCAAGAGATTCAAACTCCACAGTGGCTTTGTCTGTCTCGATTTCACAAAGCACATCCCCCACTCCGATCTATATCCAGAAAAAGGAAACAGGTTAGATCAACTTACATCAACCTTGGATATCTCATCTGTATTTCTGCATAAAATCCTTCATGGTATTAAATCATCAAATGTGATACTGCAGTAGCAATAGATAATGCACTATAACAAGGAAATCTGAAAAACATAGTAATTGCAACTGACCTCATCTCCCTCTTTCTTCATCCACTTCACAATATTACCTTGACTCTATAAGAAATGGAAAAGCATATAAGGATGCCAGTGTCAGCTAAATCATATTTGTTATGGTGAATGTATATTACATACTGTCAGTTACCATTGTAGGTGACAAAGCTGGCATTTGAAGCACCGTATGCTCAGGAATTGCTGAAAAATATTTCAAACTTGATGATAAGTACAGAGTGAAATAGAGCATAGAATATGTTCTTATCTAGTTTTTCAGATAACTACAACTTTAAGGGTTGACTACTTGGACGATGTAGATTTTAGCATAATCTAACGCCAATGCCCTGCTGTTGGTTATTTCAGAGACTTCTCTCCAACTGTCCTTTGCCAAAATGCTGCTATACTTTCTCGAAACATATGAAGCTGTCTATGGTTCCTCCTTTTCCAAGTTATACATAGGTATTATCTAGTGAAAAATTAGGCATATTGCCGAGGCTTCAAATACTGGAGGCTCAAAGATCAATATGATACTTAGCTCAACTAATTATAATCATCTTACGCCAAACAAGGGGCACATTAAATGTACAAAAGCAGAGACAAGCAAATATACAACATTGATTATCATATCCATTACTATTTGCCTTTTAAAATGATGCTAAAATATTATGCAACATACAATTGTTCAAGGTAACAAATTTCAAGATTGAGTATAAAAGGTTACAGATTAATATCTGGGATGATACATAAGGTAACCTTGGCAAAACTATTTGATGCCAGCTAAATGAACTTGACACACCAAACTGTGGGATAAAATTCTGAATAGTAAGAACAAGTTGAGTGAAAAGAGTTGTACCAGCAGAGGAAAAGGAGCGGATACCGATTTTGAACTGTAAACACCCCATAACTATAGTTAGAAAAGGTGGAGATGGTTAGATATATTATTAGAAACAGTATTTCTACCAACCTTAATCTTAGAAGATTCGCCATTACTTAATGGAAGTGATGCTGGCCTGCAAATTTCATGAGATTGAGGGAAAACAAACATTAACCAGTGGATTTACATGCTATCTGACTATCTCAATTTGACCAATAATAAACTATGCATAATATCATATACAAACACTCAGCAAGTTCTTTTCTTCCTTATTTGAGGCAAGAAATTAGGTAACATGGAAAAAAACAATTTAAGACCATAAGGAGGATATGCCAGGACACAATTGTTAGAACATATTTTCATATTAAGCTGATCGATTGACTAGCAAGGCTCGGTTATCAAATTTGATTCAATAGAAATGGATGTGGAACAAAGATAATTTATTTCAAAAGTCAAAATACTAGTATATTTAATACAAACATGAACTGCAGGTGGACGTTGAGAAAGAAAAAACAAGCGAAGGAACTAAGCATAAGTCTGTACATGCATACCTTAACAATGACTCTGCAACATCAGGACTAGTATTCAATCCCTTTGAACTGCAGCACCAAAAAGTTGACAATAAGATGATATCCAAAGCAAAACTGATAAACAACTAGTAAATTCCATAGGAAGAATATAAAGGAAATGGGTCAAGGAATTTTGTCAAATCATCCAGGTTCTCTTTCAGTGGCATAGAGCGAATTATTGCGGAAAGGCACATTGATTGCATTCAGGCTAAACAACAGATACCAAACCCATATGAACATGAAGCTTGCTAACATAAACGCAGCAACCAAGCCACTCCACTAAACAGCTACTTGTGAATCTGAACAAGACATTGTTTTAGAAAATTTTGGATCTAAACTGTGAGTCTGTGGCATCGGTCAATGGTACTTATTGAAGAATTTTCATCCTTTGTGACACAACTATACAATAAATAAGCTGGGGAGAAAGTCCACGTTAACCACAAAAGATGACCTAGTTCCCAAACTTCCGTAGAAACCCAACTAAACCAGAAAATTACTGATTCAGCTTGTCAGGTGCAAAATACTGAAACACAGTGCCATAATCACAGAATAACCAGCTGCCATTTCAATATAATTGAAATCTTCATTGCATGCTAAGGAATGTCTACAAACAACAAATGCAGCACAAGGAAGCAGAGCAACTATTACTCCCCCACATTCTATTTCACCAATCGAGTAATTCGAATGCCACCACATTTGACCGCCCCACCAACCACTCAATAATTTCCAAAAAGGCATTATTTGAAGCTCCGATCAGATTTTCATGATACCATCAAATCAACCAAATTAAGTTCATCGAAATTCAGCGCGAAAAGGAATAAACAAAAAAAAATTGAGTCACCGATTGAGAAATGAATGAGCGGATGAGAGAGAGAGGAAGCGAGCTCTGATGAGAGACGGAGCACGCGAGATCACCGGATGTCGTAGCCTCGACAGCGCCATAGATCAAATTAGCTGCGAATTCACCTTTTTCCTACTGCCCTTTCTGTATTAAATGATTTCTACGTACGCAAACAGAAGAAGAAGACGAATTTCTTTTCCTTTTTCTTTTTTCTTTTTCCTTTTTTCTTTTCTTGTTACTATATTTATATTTTTAACTAATATAGAAAGTCCACTATGTTGAGCTGTTGTTTTTCTCTGGAAAGCGGGCCGCTCTGGGCCCATTAACTTGAATTTTGGTCTGAGGGCCCAATTTGATAAATTTTAGTTCCTTATTTTTAAGGTGATAAATTTTAGTTTTGAGTTCGCACAATCATTTCGATTAGTATATCAGAAACATATGAATGAATTACTAGTATATAAGATCAATCTAATTTAGCTCTCATAAAATATAAGATCAATGAATGTTCACATGTTTTGTAATTGGGTCTTAGAATTTGCAAAATGTTTGAGTTTGATGAAGTCTTTTCACTTTGGGCTATATATAGAAGTATCAAAACTGGCTGGCCAATTTTGAATTCGAGCCATAAAATATGGTATCATGTTTAATGGACGAAGGAAATATTATTTAAAGTTCTATATATAATTAAGTGTTCAATAATTGAAGATCGGCGGGACGCCCAAAAGAGAAATACGCCTCAAAATCAGTAGCACAGAGGGAGTAAAAATATATTTACTTAATTTAGCATAAAGTATATTTACTTAATTTAGCATAAAGTTGGAAGTGCCACATTAAGAAATAAATTCAAGTAACAACTTCTGAAGTTAAGTTACATAGTTGATTCTCATTCTCAACAACAAAATATACACTGCTGAAAAATAGACATGCAACAAAAGTCTCTCTCCTCTCCAAAACTAAAGTCCATCAACACTAACCTTTCGCGGCTTTATTCGATAACAAGGAAACAATATGAAGCAACACCAAATAAAACAATAGCAAAAGACAGGTCCAACCAACATATATTCGGGCAAGTACGAGACGTCCCGTTGCAGCCTCAACCAAGACCTAGTTCTTTACTGTAGTCACGTGCCTCAGAAGCATGGAGACGATGTCAGGAGAGATCCTGGAAGCTTCTGCCTTCAGGTTATGGATCTTTCCATCGGTTTCTTCTTCAAGGCGCTTCACATTAGCACCCGAGTCTCCACTGCTCTGTACACAGGTAAGGGAAGATGGAGAAAAGTTCAAGATCACATACGCAAAAGAAATCGAGTAAAGTTTTTCTTTGAATGTGAGTGCTACCACATAAACATAAGTTATAAAGAGTTGATTAAGACTACTTCTGGATCAGCAAGCGATGCAAGATGAGATTTAATGTGCTCTGAATACCTAAGGATGAATTGAAATAAAATAAAATTTTGTGACGTATTCCTATAATCCTATATTCCTATTAATTATTACCTCGGCCACCTTCCTTTGATATTCAGCCTCCATATGAGCACGGAATTCAGCGATTTCCTTCTCGGCCTCCTCTTTAGCCTGTTTGAGTCTGGCTTGTTTTGCTGCTCATGTAAACAAAGCTAACAGTGAGAGTCCATTCTATGACCATTCAGCACAAAGATTATATCATGCTTTGAGACGAAGCACATAAACTGATGTTAACCAAGCCTAGTAGATTAAGGCGCATTTGCACGAGACTAAGTTCATCTTCCCCTATACCCCTCAAGTCCGCCCAACCATGGGAAGAAAGCAGAAAGGGCTATTACCCAATAGAGGAATATAGTCCTACATCAATATACAACTAGGGGGCATTTACTTTGTGAGATATGATAGAATGATCGGGTATTTGTATGATTAGAACATCAAAGAAGTTCAAAATAAATCAATCCATTGAAGTAAATAGTAGATTAGCTTATATTGTTTTTATCTATCTATCTTATCACCTAAAGACTAAGTAAACACCCCATAAAAAGATTTCATACAGTCAATTTTCTGTACCGAGCAAAGCAAGTAAACGAAATGTTTAAGCATGGGTTTAAAGAATGATCACCAGTTCTAGCAGCATTGACAATATGCTGAGCTTCTTGCTCTGCAGATAACAAGAGTTGAATTCCATTCTGGCTACTGGAGGCCATGTCTGGAGAAATTGAAACGAGGCTGCAGAGATAAAATGATCTAAACAAATTACACTCACGTTAAGGTTAATGCCAAAACATCAGCAGTCTGAAATCACAAAACTTGAAACATAAAAGACTTCCTTTCGCATTTTTACATCTAACAGAACGAATCGACCTTCATATGAGATTCCAAGTTATTAAATCCCACAAAATTGTTCAAATTAAGAAGACATAACTCAAATCTAGAAGGGCCAAATTTTTATTAACTGATTTGAGTCAGGAAAATCAGTTTCGAATAAAATTAACACTGCTACTAACTTAATCATTAGATCTTCACTGAAGTAAAAGCAGAATTAAGTAACCCTTCCATACAAAATTTCTCAATAAACAACGAATCCAAGAGGCATTAGATTTATCAGTCAGATTAACGCATTGATTTGGGAAAATTGGGAATCGCAATATCTATAATTTTCTACTCAAATTAGTGGAAGCCAACAGCTCAACTCTGATACGATCCCAAAAGCATAGATTCAATTAAGGAAAATATCGAAGCACAACATAGGAGAACTTAAAGATCGCAATCTCAAACTAAGCAAAGTTCCAAATGATCACACTATTGCTTCGAAACCAAAATTCTAAAGTTCAACAATGAAAAAAGCAGCCTAATTAGCAGAAAACGGGTATATCAAAACAAGATCTGCAAATTTAGGTGAATCGAACGATTAATTTGCTCTATCCCAACAACAGATCTAGCCATCCAACGATTGCAGAAATCGAACATGATCAGCAAATTGCGAAAGTCGAGCAAAATTCCAAGTGTTAAAGAAAGAAAGCAGAGAGATTGGAGTAGTGTCAGCACCTGTAGAGAGAGAAATTAACAATGGAGCAGAAGATGTAGGAGGAAGACAGAGGCTCGCGATTATATGTTGCTTTTGCTCTGAAAATCCGACGAAATAATTGTGACCTTTTATTTAAACTTTTTATTATAATCTTATATAATATTTTCTTAATATTTTTCTGAATATTTATATGTTAAGATTAATTATAAATTTCTTTCATAGTGTTGTCACAATTCACAAAGGCTTACATTATAATGTTGATTCAAGATTTGAAAACTTAAAGATAAAATTTTACTATATGTTTGTTTCGTAAAACTGAGAATATTATTTTGGATACTTCATGTATTAAATTTAAGTTATATGATTTACAATTTTATACTTGAAATTCAATTTTTAATCATTTATAATTCTACTAATTAATATTTATATTAATTTTGTAATTTTTTTGGTGGACGTATTTAATCGTTTAATGTATAAATTAAAATGAGTTGGGTGAGTAATTATCGAATATTTCTATACGGGGTTGGAACATGTGGTAGATAAATTTAAACGGAAGTTTGAAATTAAAAAATATTTAATAATTGGATACATTACCTATAGTCATCCCTAGTCTAAAACCAATTGGAAAATTTTGATAAAATTTAATAGATAATTGGTATTTTTTGGGAGAGTTCATGTTAATTATGACCTTTTATTTCTTTTTTTTTTCATATAATAAGATTTAAGAAGTCTAGACCTTTTGGAAAAAATGGATCAAAGGCATTGGTTGTTGTTTTTTTCTTAATCAATGTGAATATCGATATAGGAATATACTCATTTTACCACTAATATGTTCTAAAGAAACAAAAATCAGATAAAATTTGATTTCACATGTTGTTTGTTAAATCGGTTTCACATGTTGCTAGGACATATGAATATAACTTATGAATAGAAAAATAAACAAATCTAATGAGAGGATATACTATTCCTCATTTTCCTTTTAAAAAGCAAACAACTCTAATAGAAGTGTAACACCTACAGATCCAATAACATGAACTAAAAAAACATGAATATCTTTCATGTTACCTATATAAAGAAATAATGAATTACTTCAAATAAAACAAATGAACCAGCAAATATGGACTGTATTAACCACATATCTCTCTCTATACATTGATTTCTTGTTTCATTCACTTTGTAGATCGATTTTTTCTAAAGTTTCAAATACATACATGGAAAAAAGAAAAAGAAAAAAAAAACACATAAAATGAGGTACTTCTATAAACAAATGAGATTCAATAGAAAGATTATGAAAGAGACTGTCAAAAATGGTGGATATCAAACTGAAACTGCAGATGACACATTTGTAAGCTTTGGAGAAGAATCAAATCTGTGACGATCTCTGTAACTGGTTTCTGTAGTGATGCAACTCCAACGACTTTCTACAGCAGTGAGCAACCAGACGTCGTGTTTCTGTACTAGCCCGCCGCTCTATCTACCCTCGGTTATTTCCAAGAATGCGTTTTGCGAGATCATCAATAGAACTCAGAGGTTTTGGAGAGACTCGATTGCCTTTTTCCACTGCGCTGCTCTTTGTTTTGAATCCTCAAATAAGAAAATTTTCTTCGGCTGTAACAACAGATGATTCAAGGATAAGATGCAAGAACAAAAACGAAGATCAATGTAGAAGTAAGTTCTCTTAAATACTCGACGATAGATCCATCAGGGCCATCAATTCTCTAAGGGGGCGTTCACTTCTTGTTTACTTTGATGGATTGATCAAATTTTGAACTTGTTTGACCATCTTATTATCCTAAAAGTAAACGCCTCCTAATATATCTGTTATCTTTTTCACCGTTTTCTTCTAAAAACCATACACAATTGCAATATCAATGAGCCTTCCAAACGGATAACTGTATGTATGAAGAAATCGACAATGAGAAAACGGAGATAGCATGACTTACGGTGAAAATCTTGAAATTTGAAGGGCTCATGACTTGAACATTGAGATCGTTAGGATTGTCGGACCATGCCACATTTCCTCGGACCTCCAATTTTGCGGGATCCACATACATCAACTGCGGCTTATTGGTAAGGATGAGTTGCACTTTCTTGCTCGTCAGTTTCTGCAATTTCTTCACCAAGGAGATCATAAGAACAGATTCGCCGGGCTCCAAGAATTGTTGCCTGTACGTGAGCGAAAAAGATCACAATCCACGAACATAGTAATGACAAAGAATTCATGTCTATAGCCAGCACAGAATAATTTTGTGTGGGAAGGCTCAAATGATATCAGTCTATCAGTGAGTAGTCGGAAAATAATTCTATGCACCAACCATTTCGAATCAAATGAATCAATCGAAGCAAGCCTGGTTACGTTAACATTTTCAGAAGCCGATGCAGCACCACCATTTCCATCGTTAGTTCTCACCGAACCATCCCCAGCATGCGATGGGTTCCATGAGGAATCATGGTCTTCGCCTGTCGACTGACCCTGAAAAAGAACAGAAAATGAAGACAAGCTTCGAGATGTATCCGACACCAAGGAAATGGACGAGACATTTGCCTTTACCATTCCTCCCAAAAATTGAATAGAAAAACTCAATAAACGTGATCATGATTCATTAATATGTAAGTGTTATTTTCTCATAGTTCCACCGAACACTCGTGGAAAAAAATGCGTGTGAAAACGAGAAGAAGTCTTACTTGTTTCTCCAAAGCAAGTGTAGGTGGGGTTGTTCCTTTCCTCAAATTAGCCCAATCGATCCCCTTGAAAAAAGAATGGTTTTTTAGCTTAGCATAACCACCATCTCCTGCACCCAGTCGCCTACTTGGATCCATGTCCTACACCAAACATCGCATATTGTTGGACAAATAACAGATCTTTTTAGAAGTAGTAAATTAAAATTAGTAGACAAGAGGAGAAACTAATCAAATAGTTTGAGTTGGTATAGTTATATTCTAATACCACCAAATATCAACAAAAGTTTACGATAATTTACTGAGGTTATGTGTTAGTTTGTTACCAATAACTGATCGATGAGGTCACGTGCTTCATCCGAAAAGTAATCCGGAAATCTGAGATCTCTAGCAACAATTCTTTGGAAAATAAGCCATTCGCTTGCATCTTTAAAAGGAGAAATCCCTGCAAGCATTTGGAACACAGTGCATCCAAGCGCCCAAAGGTCATTCCTGGATGAATAATTGTCGCGTCAATTTCGAAAACCAGATGAACAAATACTAGAATTAGTAAAATACAAGTTTAATACCCAAAAGTGGCCGGGGATGAATTTAAAACCTCAGGAGGTACATAAGCAGCCGTCCCCACAAAGGTGCACGCTTTATCATCTGAGAAGATGAAAAAAGTTCAAACGAAATGGTCTTATAATATTCTCTTATTTTGGTTCCTAGAAGTATTAGCAGAATACAGAACTACCTGACGCTGCATTCGGAAGGACAGTGATCCGACTACCTTGCATCGGCTTTACGCTACCAAAATCAGCGATCTTGATATGGCCGTCTGTCGTAAGCAGCAGGTTCTCCGGCTGGTATTTTGGAAATGTTAACATACTGATTTGAGAAAATAGGAACGAACCCCGTGCGAAGTACCTTAATATCACGATGTATCAATCCCATACTATGTATATATTCAAGAGCATCCACAACTTCAGCTGCATAAAAACGAGCCTCATCCTCGGTCAAACGACCTTTCTGCACCAGCAAAACCAACTATATCAACATTACTATAATAATGTAAAATGCAAGAACAGCAAATTAGCCTCACAAGAAAAATGTTTTAAGATACTTTCTTTTTTTTTTGTTTGGGGGGGGGGGGGATGAAAACTGTAATGATTACTTACCCTGGTTATTTGATCAAAAAGCTCACCACCATCACAGGATTCGAGCCCCATGACTACATAAATTGAGGGCGAGAACACCAAAATTAGCCTCATACGAAAAAGTCAACCGACATAACATAGAAACACCGAGTAGTGTCACTCAGGAATACTTACAGAGTGAGCAACTGTCTTGAAAAGTAAAATACAATCGCACGACACCAGGATGATCTAATTGGTCCAGTACTATGCGCTCCAATTTTACATACGCTGTTTTGTTTTCCTTAGTGATGAATTTCTTATCCATGATCTTCATCGCATAGACCATCCCAGTGTCTTTCTTTTTTGCTCGAACAACCTGTGCACATAAAGAAGAAAACTAGTAAATGCTCCGACACTACTAATTAATAACTATAACGACAGTGCACAATCCTCATTCTTTTGTCTTAACCATTTTACCCCATTGAAGTGCTGGAAATGAAGAAGAGACAAAAGCTAAGAAAGGTCTTAAGGAAACTCGTATAGTCAAACATTTCCTTTCTTATATGCTAGATTGCAAACTGCATGTGCCAATGGAAAATCGTCAATCCATTAAGTGCAAAAAGGCGTTTGACATATCAATTGGAATAAGTTGGCAAGTTCTTGTCAACAGTGACATAGGATGTGCAATCAGCTCTGTCTCATTACACAATTAACCATTAAAATACGAAAAGCGGGCAGAAGAATCCCAACTCATAGTAGAAATTACATACTCTTTCTCCCTATCACCTCTCAACTATATCTAACATAAGAACACCCATCCTTAACAAACAAACAAACAAACTCGTCAAAATAACATATTATCCATTTATCCTAGGTGATAATATGGTCAGACACTGAGACAAGACAAGTATCCTGCCATAAAGGAATTCACCTCCAACATACATAATGTATTCCCATCACTTCTTTAAAGCCTTAACCATCGCCCCCTACATTATACTAATTCTCTTACATTACTGATAAGCTCAAAATTCAACACATTCTCGTCAAGCAAGTGAACAGACCCACACATTGCCCATGATCCTAGATTTTTTAAGATGGCATAAATGATCACTGATGCTGATTTCTTATGTTCCTGCAAAACATCCTCGTACATCAAGCACGACACAAATTCAGCATTAAGGGAAGGCCCCTGAGACCATTTTGTAGCTCAGCTATTATATTTTCTGTTTTGCAAACTCACATTCTCGATATCAAAGAGAGCTAAATTCAAAGAGTTGGCTGTCAGCTCCAGAAGCTTTCCTCAATGTACAAACACCTCACTAATGGATGCCATAAACACATACAATTCAGAAAATTCTATTAACTATAACCTCACCAACTTCACAAAAGATGAACATACATTCAAATATTTGCTTCAATAAAATCAACCAAACCAGCTAAAGCAAAGCAAAAGGGGCATCACGCAAACTACATGGAAACAAGACCTATACCAAATAATCTAACACAGAGAAAAAAAGAAGAGGGAGAGAGAATTAGACCTTGGAATAGGAACCAACACCATAAATCTTCTCGAGCTCAAAATCATTGATGTTGAAATTCTCCTGTGGGGCTCTGAATGCAAAATTCTTAGATCTCTGAGGTGCATTGGTGCTGCTATTGTTAGATGAGGAGCTGTTGCTCTCAATCTTCAGCTTCGAATCAAATTCCTTCTCCATTTCGCCAACTGATCCTCCCTCTTCCTCCATCAACGCCATTTTCCCCCAAAAAAACCTCTAACTCTCACCTCCACACACACATGCAGAGAACATGGCAAAATCCCTTCAATTTTCCACACACTATATATGTATATATATATATATATCTACATGGACATGCCCTTTCTCTCTCTCTCTCTAGCTTTCTCTCACTGTGAAAAAAGAAAATTTTGGAAAGTAAAAATGGGAATGCGAAGACCGTTGAACAGCAGGAGAAATCAATCTCAGGAACCTGAGAGAAGACAGCCCATCACACATCAGATCAAGATTTTTTTTTTTTTGGACACTATGCATATATTCCTTTCCTCTCTCTCAGCGATAAAGCCGCGACGCCCAATTCGAAAGCGAATGATTCCAATTCCATACACATATTTATGTATGGATGAATGAATGTGGTGAATTTTGAATTTTGTTTAGAAATGCGCAGAATGTATTCTTCTTCTTCTTCTTCTAATTCCCTGGAAAAAAGTGGGATCTTTATGAATTTTGCAAGGCCCCAAAAAGGAAAAGGCTATGAATGTGGGATTGAGAGAGGAAGTGTGTGTCTGCATGTATGGAGATCGAAGAGCACATGAAATTGAATGATGGCCACCATCTATCATCTCATTGGTTTTTACACTTAAATTCCTTCAATTAATGCCATCGATCTATGCATATTCAATTATTCCTATTTTTTTATTTTTTTTCTCTCCTATCTCAATCTCCTATTTTGATTTTTTTAATTATTATTATTTTAGTATATATATATAAGAACATTATTTTGTATCATACGTGTAGAAAAAATAAAAGTAATTACGAATGATCTCGTTCAGTGCATCCATTCTAATTAAACTAGTACACACATTGCATTAAAAATGAATATTTCGATTAGTAGATTCATAAGCATGAAAGAATCCTAACCCATTCCGTGATTATGACACATATCCGACTGTAAATCAGCAATTTTTCTTGAAATAAAAAAATATTGCAGCCAAGAATGAATATTTAAAAATCTAAGTGGACATTTTTCTTGATAAGTGATAACATTGAGGAGGTGATTGATAGCTTGGAATAAAGAGGAATGAAATGATTAAACCTTCTCCATTCCAATTCTTTTAGCGTTTTTGAAGTTATTTCGCGAGTCAGTGATTCAATAATTTGTGAATTGATAGCTAACTAATCTTCCTATTCTAAAATCGATAAAATCCCCCAATTTGATTCTGCAAATCGAATTCAAATAAAGTCATGGTTATAACTTTTTTTGTTGACTCTATAAATATAATTACTTCTACAACTTTAGCGCGAACCTTGCAAAAGAAAAGCAAGGTGGCTTAGCTATTAGAGGTAAGCAAATAAGCCCAACTCTATTCTATTTGAGCCCATCAAGTTACAGCCATAATTTAGTGCAAGTAAATAACAGGACATTATTACATAACAAATTACAATCATTATTACTTTTTTGGACCAATGTTGCAATTTTTTTGACATAATTACCCGAGCGATGCTCGGTTGATAATTTCCTTTGAATATTCTCTTTTATATTATATTTATAATTCTTTTATATTATATTTATAATGTATGATTAATTTTAATTTATTCAATATTAATATAGAGATTATATACACGTACTTAAGTTGATTTTACCGTGGAACTAATCTCTAAAAATTTTACAATAAGTATTTGATTAATATATATTTCAACGATTAACCCTCTTAAAGTTTCATGTTTTCTGATATTTTCTCTATTCCATTGTAATTGTAAATTTAGTTTTCTTTAAGTCAAAAACAAAATTAAGGTCTTGTTTTTTTGGTGTGACTTTTTGGTTTATTATTCACGTATAACTCAATTCAGTTTTATTGTTTTTAAGAATGTTATATATCTATATATATTCTTTATTTTATTATTTGCCATTTAACCAATTACTCCATCTGTATTTCTATGAGTAATATTCGAAATTTGGCACTATTTTTTATACGGAAATTTGAAATGGGACAATTATATTGGACATCGGAAATTCGTATAAAAAATATTCGAAATTCCTAACTATGATGCTACATTCCTGTTAGGTCCTTCATAGCTTTCTCCATTAATACCTCACGACAAATTTTGTAAGGGAAAGAGAATTTTGCAGACCAAACTTCAAAAACAACACATATGGATGAATCGGTAATGCAATAATTACATACCATGAACTTTAAAATACACCATGAACAGTAAATTGATTAAGGCATCTTTACAAACACCTTCATAAACGATAAATGAAGAAATAAAATCTCATTTTAAAAAACCCGCTGAGGCGCCCTCCTGGCAGTTGGCAACAATTATATGAATTCTGTTTGTAGTTTTACACATACGCTGGAAGAATCCCCTCCACTCTTAGGCTGCAAATCAACATCAATTATGAATCACTCAATTAAATTCAAATAATAAAAAAGCATATATATTATTACCAGTGTCCTATTGGAGGGTTTGGAAATTGGAATCGTCAGAAATAGGAGAGTTATTTTTTGCCATTCTTGCCAATACGCGGTTCTTCAACTTGCGTGAGCAGTCGATCAACCAAAAATCATAGGAACAAAATTACCCCTCAAAATTTACACCAAAGAATTATCTCCCCAAAACTCCTATTTTATATAATGTATGTAAGTAGAAAATTATGTGGATTTTGAAAAAGGCGCGTCTCTTCGTAAAGGTACCAATGCAACAATTATTTTAGAAACTTCCCACCCCAAAAAAAAAACTGCTGAAAACCTTCTTTTCATAGAATATATAGATATAGATTTTACAGGATAGAGCTTCCACCTTGAAATAAAAATCTACCGAATATTATCTTTTCAATTAAAAAAACCGTAATATATAAATCTTTTTTAACTTGGTAACCGGATATTTGCCATTAATAGTGAAATTTATGTCTTGTTATAATCACAATAGTGATTCGTTTTTTTGATTTTTGGTTGATATCACAATAGGTCTTTAAATCCTGGAAGCCGCCACTAAATAATCTTAGACGACTGAGTTGTGAGTTTGGAGGAAGACAATGGAGCCTTACGCTGAAGCGGTAAAATTAATCCAATATTTCTCATAGTATTTTTTTTTTTTCCCCCTTAACCATGCTATTTGTTATATAGTTACATATATACCTTTTGCTTCGTGTGAGAAGGTGTTTACGTTAATTCGTCGTGTCGTGGTGTCTTTCTTTTGTATCTTATTCTCGTCTTCGTCTTGTTTGTTTCATCTATTCTATTGTGTTTTGTGTTTTTGGGTAATTCTCTTACTCTTGATCCGTAATAAAAAGATTTTTCATGTTTAAAAAAAAAAATAATGGATATTTTTATTGTAGACTTGTGTTTTGAACGTGGACAACAATTGTCAGGCCTGCAAGATGAAGACAATGGAAATCCTTGGTTCAGTTTGTGGTAATATAAAATAGGTTTAATTTGCTTATAAATATACAAATTCTTATTTTATAAAATTTTGGAATTTGATATAAGTCTTAAATTTGTCGGGTAATAACATGATTATTTGGAGTTCGATTAACAATCCGAAACTACCGTTAAAAAGCTC
Organism: Salvia sclarea; assembly: GCA_036873715.1. Taxonomy (NCBI): domain Eukaryota; kingdom Viridiplantae; phylum Streptophyta; class Magnoliopsida; order Lamiales; family Lamiaceae; genus Salvia; species Salvia sclarea. The sequence goes on along the minus strand of JAYJMF010000031.1, from coordinate 1,936,028 downwards.
TCGACGATACCCTTCAATTATGTCTGTGTTGTTAAGTTGCAATCAGCGAAAATGGTTAGAGAACAACGTAAAAGTTATTTTCTTGATAATTCATATCTATATATTTTTGTTAGAATTTGGATTTATGTGTCGAGCACCATTATAAAGCGCTATCGTTGAGAGCTTTCTAACGATAATTTCATATCTTCAATCAGACTCCGAAAAATCAAGTTATTGGTCAACAAACTTTCGAGTTAGGCTAAATTCGAAATTTTCGTAAAGTTCGTGTATTTTTTTTTTACAAAATAATAGTTTTGATTAAAGAACCAAAATTTTAACAAAGTTGCTGTATTTAGAAGCAATTAACTCTATAAAGTATGATATAATTTGACATATTCCAATTTCCATCGAGGTTTTGAAGAAAAGATTTAAATATAGAATATATGTTTTTGATTGATAGGAGTGTATAGTTTTGATATAAATGCTGAGGAAGGATTGGCGAGAGTGCAAGCGGTGGTTGAGCCCAACTTCTTCTTGAAGGCTTTGTCTGGGACTGGGCCCCACGCGGAGCCTAAATGGGTGAAGCTCCAACACCCCAAAATGAATAGGAATTATTACTACGGCTACGGCTACGGCTACGATTACGACACCTACAACAGCGGGTACAACTATGGAGGCTCCGTTTACCCGTATAACTACGCCCGGGCTCTGCCCGAATACCCGTATGCTTATAACGGGTCCAGTCCATATTATCACGGGCCGGCCCTACCACCAGCAAGGTACGTCCCCAAATAATATGAGCCTTAGGGCCTATTTGGTTGGTGATGTAAGGAAAAGGTTAGTATAAATTATATAATATGAGGGAGTCAAGAAAATGACATATTAATTAATAAGGGGGGGAGGGTTGGAGTTGTATAAGGGGTCTAATAGTGGTTTTTGGCCGGGCTCTTATTTTGTAACGGGCCCTCACTATTATATTGTGCCCTACCAAATGGGGTAAAAATGACATATTATTTTAATAGTATGACCTTTTAACCCCTACCAAAGAGGCCCTTATAATAAATAGCCTAACAGTAACATGTAGGGTTGTAAATGAACCAAGCCGCTCGTAAGCTATTCGAAGCTCGGCTCGATAAAAGTTCGTTCCACCTTGTTTAATGAAGCTTGTCAATCAAAAGAACCAAGCGATGGTGTTCGGCTCGGCTCGGTTACACCCCTAGTAATAGGATCCCATCAATTTTTATAAATAATTCATGATATAATTATTACTTCCTCCGTCTCACTTCAAATAATCCAAATTCTATTTTAGGTCGTCCCATAAATAATACTCCCTTTGTCCTTTTGTAATGTCCCACTTTCCTCTTTTGTTTGTCCCACTCGTAATGTTTCATTCCCTTTTTCGCAAAGAAAATACACACAAAAAGCATGTGGGTCACACCTCCTTACATTCATAAATTTTGTCTCCTTAATCTTTGTGCCCAAAAGTAATGTGACATTATGAATGGACGGAGGGAATAATAGTCTTATGCTTAAAGTAGAAATAAAACTAAGTGGGTCATTCCACTTTATCTTATAAACTATACTTTATTTGTATATTTTATCTTATAATATTATATAAAATATATGGGTCCCTTCACTTTATATCACAGACTAATTCTCTTAATTTACGTGCCCAAATATTTTGGGCCATTGAAAATGGGTCGGAGGAAGTGTATTTCATTGATAAAGTCGCTGAGTATAGAGATATACATTTATATTGATTCTTTTGTATGCATTGTAGGAGACGTGGACCCTTTCACTATTAGAAGAGTTGGGGAAATATTTGCGATCGTGTCACATATCGCACGTTGAAGAAATCGTTGAATTTTGTTGATTTTAGTTTATTTTGAATTTATTGCTTCAATGACTCCGATCTTTATTTACCATCTAATTTTCAAGCTTGATGAATGATGATGCGATTCAGGATATGATTAGAAACCTTATTAACTTTTATATTTCGAAGTTGCAGTGTTTCCATTTATTTTATCATTGTGAACGAGGAATGTGTACACTTATTTATATATATATATATATATATATATATATATATATAGGGGAGGGATAAAAT
>JAYJMF010000031.1:1909470-1924774 GCA_036873715.1 Salvia sclarea | reverse complement strand
GAGAGAGAGAGAGAGAGAGAGGAGAGAGAAAGTAGAGGGAGTGTAATTTCTTTGATTCATTAAGGGTATTTTAGTCTATTTGATGGATTTTGCCTATATTTGTCCCATTGCTATATTTTTGCCTATATTAAGGATAGTGTTATCCAAAGTGGCTATATATGTCTTTGGCTCTATAATTTTACTTCAAATTTTTAAATGAGCTTATTTTTAATACTTGAAATTATTAATCCGACAATAGGGCGAAAGAGCACCACTCTATTCAAAATGTACATTTTATCGAAAATTGTAGCAAAAACATTAATTGCGAGATCCAAAATTAAGGGAAGCCGAAGCTGAAAGATAAACCTCCCCTAACCACAAAATGGTAAAAAAGCAATAAAAAATTGAACACAAAAAATAACTAAAAAGTGGCAGCTTCACATTCTTCCACACATGGCATCGCAGCAGAATCTACCAAAAGGTTGATATCTTTGTGGATCGATTCCGCTACACGCCAATCTCCATACATTTCAATACAAAAAGCATTACAAAAATATCCCAGCAACTGAGAAAGAACTGAAGCTTTTGGAGCAGACTTTCTTCACTGATCTTGATTTCCACTCCTGCCCAGATGAATTGCCTCAACCATCTCCCGAGGTTCTCCTTTTACTGCGATTTTTCTTGATTTGTTTTCGTTAAAGTTGCAATCTTGGTATTGTTTGTGTGGATTACACACAATCTGTTTGTTGATTGGTTTCTGGATGATTCTTTTTAGCAGAACCTCGGCTTTGCCTCTGCAGAGCTTGAGTGGCTACTCTGGGAAGCCTTCCTGCGCTGTTACTTCATTGGTAAAAATTGAAATAGAAGAATAATGTGACCTCCATTTCTGTTGATATGATGTGTGTGTGTGTGATGTTTTATAATATTTTTTTGTTGTTTCTCTTTGAACCTTTTTGATGCAGGCGATGGTGAAAGGAGCTGGTTTATCACGAAGATTCATCGTCGTTACTGAGGTCAGAAATGTGGTATCTTTTTTAAAAATTGTAGTATTTTTCTTTACTAGATTAGATGTAGTTAGTTCATTGGTCTTACCTCTGTTTTCTTGATTCAGTATGTATCTGTATGATCAATTTTGGTATGAGTTTTTGAGTCCTTTTGATCTGTGGAATCTTTGCTTTGCTGATTTTGTGTGATGATATAAAAAAATTTAGGCAGCATCTGGTTCCATTCCAAGCACAGAAAGTGAGACGTCCAAAACTGATGAGAAATCCGAAACATACAGTCACGACATGACTGCAGCTATGGGAGCTGGTGTGTGCATTTTTTTTGTGTATTTTGTTTTGTATCATGATGTTTGATTGATCTATATTAGCAATTTTTGTTTTCTTTTCTATTGGCTGTAGTTACTTTTTATAATAATCTGGCTAACCTTACTAGTGTAATTCCGATGGAATGCAGTGTTAACCTATAGGCACGAGCTTGGAATGAACTACAACTTCATTCGTCCAGACCTGATTGTAGGTTCATGCCTACAGGTAGATTCTAGCAAGCATTTGATGTCTTATGTTGGAAGGGTTGCATGTTCTTGTCTAACTTTACTTTGACGTTTGGCAGACTCCTGCGGATGTTGACAAGCTTCGTGAAATTGGAGTGAAAACTATATTCTGCTTGCAGCAGAATTCGGATCTTGAGTATCCAAATATGGTCTTAAGTTGATCCCATTGATTTATTTTTAAGCCTCTCTTATAATTTCGGGGTTTGTTCTGCTATATCCTTGGTAGGCCCATGGTGATGTATCTTGTTTCAGCCCTTAAGTAGAGTTGTTCAGGTATTTCGGGGTTGATATAGCTGCCATCATCGAATATGCCAACAGCTTTGACGACATTCAACATGTGCGTGCTGAAATTAGGTTGGTGGCTTTGTTTTACATTGAGAACTCACTACTTCTACCAAATCTTAACTTCGTTGTTCGGACTTCGATGTGTACATTTTCTTTTATTTTCCTTATTTGTATCTTTTCTGGCTGGTCTTTTGAATAGTTATCTGTTTTGCATAACATTATTCCTACATTTTCTTGTGTATTATATGAGTTTCGAGTTGGTTATAATGGGAAAGATGAAGAAAAATGTCCTGTTTAGTTTACCATGTAAGACTATAGCTTGTTAAATGGCCCTTGAAAGCATAGGTCTAGTCTAATTGCCTCGTATTTGATCAAATATGTGCTTATACTATTATCTTACAATGCTTGTCTGAATTAGGGATTTCGATGCATTTGATCTGCGATTCCGGCTTCCAGCAGTGGTAAGTAAACTGCACAAGGCCGTCAGACAGAATAAAGGTGTGGCCTATATACACTGTACCGCTGGGCTTGGAAGAGCACCTGCAACCGCTGTATGTAAACTTTATCCTTTTCGGTGATTTTTCCCGACTATGGAAATCGCAAGCTTTCTTTCCTTTTCTGTAAACTCTGCTTGTGATGCTTCAATTGTGATTAAAAAAATACATTCAGCTATTATTTTGTGGTTAGATTGTAATTTATTTCCGACTGAAACTATAGGTGGCTTACATGTATTGGATTCAAGGCTACACGCTCAAAGAAGCACACGAATTACTTATGGTAATCATCGCCTCTAGCCGTTTGCCATTACATCTTTTATTTGATCGAAACTATTTGTCTCTCCAATCTGAGTGGTTTGATTATCCTTTCAATTTGCTACAAATTTCTTACTATTTTCACATATCTTCCCTTTTGAAAACCTTTCTTCTTATGTCTGCAGAGCAAGCGGCCATGCTTCCCGAAAATAGAAGCTATTAAAAGTGCCACTGCTGATATCGTGAGTCTCATTTTCCCCTTGTTTAGTATCGGTATTTCAATTCTTATCCAGAAAATAAACTAGCTCAAGTTTCTCAGCACATCTTGAGAATCCTATCTAGGTAAGGGAGGGATTTGAAGGATCAGTGAAAGAAACTGTAAACTCGCCTCATATCTTGATTGATGTCATTGAAGTTTAACATCCATTAGCAGTGCAGTGTGTATTTTGCAACGGTTGTGTTGATTTATCTCCTTTCGTTCAAAGCTGACAGGCACCAAAAAGAAACCTGTGAAGTTGAAGTGGCATGGTACTGGTTGTTCGACAGTGGAAATCTCAGGGCTCGACATCGGTTGGGGTCAGGTAATTCAAAATTGAAATCCCAACTCTATAACTCTTGATAGTGATTCAAGATTTGGCTGTTGGAATATGCTAAATGCAAATATCATATCTGTTTATATGCACATCGGTTGAATTTTTCTTCATTTTGTACTCACTATCTGTAAATTCTCGGCAGAGAATTCCCTTTTCGTATGATCAAGAACAAGGTTGGATCCTACATCGGGACCTACCTGTGAGTAAATTATCTCTATTTCAGCCATTCTGAAATTTAAGGCAGGATTATATTTCCTTCAAAAATGGATTCAAAATTCAAGAAAGAACTTAACGGGAACGGGTAATTCTCACGAACAGGAAGGGCGCTATGAATACAAGTACATTGTGGATGGCGAATGGACGTTGAACAAGCACGAGCTCATCACTAATCCCAACCGAGATGGTCATGTCAACAACTACGTTGAGGTAGATCTAGTCGGACTATTTCTTGATCAGATCCCAAAATCTCTGTAACTTATCGCTATCGTTGAATGAAGTCTTCTTTTCCCATGCTCTGTGAAAGAATCTCTCAACAACTCGACCACTCTTCTTCTCTCTTGAAAATGCCCGTTTTCTTGGTCCTTCATCCGAATGTCTAATTATGATTAATACTAAAATCTAACTAGAGATTGAAAAACCCTAATTGGAACAAGTTTTTGCCTTAACTATAATGCTTTCATAGATTTTGAGTCACTGCTCACTTTCTTTACCTATTGGTGTGCTGCAGGTGTTCGGCGATGCCCCCGGTAGCACGACACACGAAATTCGGAGTAGATTAACTGGTGACGACCCTATCCTTACGACTGAGGAACGCGATAAAATTAGACAGTTTCTTGAAAGCTTTGCAGATGAGGACTAAATGTCTCTTGCATGAATTTCTTTCTTTATGATACATAGATAGTGTAAAGCTCTTTATAGGGATGTTTATTAACAGCAAACAATAGTTGCTGTTATAATAAGTATTGTAATTCTAGACTTCCACACCCTTTTAAGATCAATAAAAATTAGTAGTATCATGTAGATCAACATATTGTGCCATCATCATTTCCTTTTGGTTATTTCATGAAGTTATATTTGATGGAATTATTGCTAATACAAGCTAGCAATTTGAGGGCTACAAAACACCAAGACTTGATCAAGAGTAACCCTAGACTCATCCCCAAACAAAGACTCCTTCCCATCTGCCCTCTTAGCATAGGACAGCCCCAACCTAGACCTAGCCTGCCTCAAGTCGCCGACGCCCGAGTTAGTATCGGGCCCCGCGAACCCGCCCATCACGGGGGCCAGCGGGGGCCCGATCAGCAACCCGTCGGCCCCAAACTGCGGGCCCCCGCGGGCGTAGTCGAAGAGGGCTGCCCCGCTGCCCCCGACCTTCGGCAGGACGACGGGCCCGCCCCCGGCCCCGTCGTCTGGCCAGTAGAAGAGGAACGCGTCGAACGAGTCGTAGTAGTCGTCGGTGCTCCTGTAGCCCTCCGGGTTGAAGGCGCCAAATTTGAAGTCGCTATTTGTGTAGCCGATTATTACGCATGGCCCTTTAAAGTCGCATTTCTCGTGGAATTCGGTGGCGCTGAATCCGTCTGTTTTTGCCTTGTAGCAACATTTCAACTCCCTCCCTAAAATCGAATGTTATTTCAGTCACAATAGTGCTAAAGTAGTAAAATCAAATTGTTTCATAAAAGTAGAACAAAATGGTCGGGGGTGCTTGAGCTCCCCCAACTCCGTTGCAATAGAAGATATAGAAAGTTAGCATAGGCCGAAGCCCGCCAATTGAAAAATTGGATAGGGAGTCACATGTGAGACTGTCTTACGAGTCAAATTTTGGATTCAATATCAAATACCAACCAACTTACAAATACACAACTGAATATGAATCAAGATCCAAATTTTGATATGTCATGAATTTTGACAAGTAGAGCAATCTCTATTCTCTACAATGTATTTCAACTCCCTCCCTAAAATCGAATATATTTCAATCATAATAGTGTTAAATCAAATAATTTAATAAAATAGTTGCGAGTGCTTGAGCTCACCCCAACTCCGTTATAATAGAAGATATAGAAAGTTAGCATAGGCCGAAGCCCGCCAACCGAAAACTTGGTATAGGTTTCACGAGACCCTCTCTCAGGTGTCTACGTGAGACTGTCTCACGAGTCAAAACTTGGATTCAAATCATAACCAAATACTAATAAATTCACAAATACATAACTGAATATGAATCAAGATCGTAGGACAATCTCTACAATGTAAAGTGTAATCTATTATGACAAGATTTAATGATAATTGAGGAGTATAGTAGAAGCATTGAGTGAAGCAAGGAAATAGATGAATGTAATTGAATTTGTACCTTTCAAGAATGTTTTGGATAGTAGAGAAGGAGAGAATGGGAGGTCAACATCATCATGATAGATGGGCTCTGGTTTTTTGCTTCTGCCAAAATCCCAATTGAATAAGCTCTGTGGGCATACATTTTTCCTACCGTAACCATACGATATTAGTGAAGAATTTGAGACACACAAACACTTCATCTTCATCTATTTTCTTGTAATAGTGAGTCAAAGATATAAGAAACTAATAAATCTTTTCCCTCGTTTTTGTGCTTCCCATATCCATTATCAATGGATTCTGGTTGGTGGTTTGTCGTATGATGTTAAATTTGTGGCTGGATGATGTTTGTCTATTTCTTTTCTTTATAAGTGGTCATGAATGAAGTCCCACATTTTAATAGCATTAAAATATTTCATACTAATAAATTTATCTGAAGGTCGTGTGGCCTAATGGATAAGGCGCTCGCCTCCGGAGCGGGAGATTGTGGGTTCGAGTCCCATCACGATCGGGTTACATCTTTCTTTTTTCTATTATTAATTTTGAATATTTTTATTTATATTTTTAATTTATTTTCTAATTTTGATTTTGATGTTAAATTGTTAATATATTGTTTTGTGTCATGTCATCATGTTATATTCGTGTATTTTTTTTATATTTCGTGATGTGTTCGGCTTCGGGTTGAGCATATCTTTAACGGATCGTGCACGAATTTGATCTTATTATGTCCACCCGATACGCATAAATTGTCAGCCTTGTATGCGTGATTTTACTAAAGGTTATCTTTCACTTATATATGGCTCAATCTTTGTTTGTATGTTTCCTCTTGATTTGGTTCTTCCATAGATGGTGCGTGCAACGGTGTAAAGAAGAAATGGTGTTGACGATATTTTGTGATAAAAAATAGTTGATGAAGGTGTATATTCGAAATTTCAAAGAGTTTTAATTTCACTATTCAATGCTCATGTTTTTTATACCACCTATGAAGTGGGTTTGACAAACCTTCAATTACACTTTTCATTAGGAGCTGAGCCGATGATAATGGGTCAGGCGGTTGAGACAAAATGATACCGAATAATAGATGAACAAGGATAAAAAGAGTACAACCTTCTTCATCTATCCTGCCAAATGCCCTCTAAGTTCATATAATGTTGTAATTGACTATCAACATTTTAATAAAAGTTTGAAATGAAAAATATAATAATGTGCTAATATCAATAATTGCAATTGCAATCTGTTCCTAGTCGAACTAGCTATTCTCAATTAATAAAATCAAGAACTAATAATTTAATAAATGGTTTTAAAATTTATTGGAGTATCTATGCAGGTAGAAGATCTTTTTGTTTCTCATGATACTAAATTTTCAGTAAAACACACGTGTAATATGGATGTGATGTAACTGTAATATACAGTCGAAATATTAATTTAACTGAGAAAATCCAAAACCCTGAAATATTATCAAGTGAGAATCTCAAGAAACATAACCTTTATCTTATGTTTTCAGAATTTAAAAAAATAAAAATAAGAAGTTAAGCGGATAAGGGGCAAAAATAATACTCGTATTTGAATGTGAAACGAGCAGTTTTAATGCCTTTTCGAATCTGTATCATATGACTCATTGGCACAAATCCATTTATATATCTTTTGAGAATAAAATGAGTTATATATTCTCTTATTACAGTACGAATCTTGATTTTTATTTTTTGGTAAAGACCAGGCGTCGCATTATTTGTCTGGTACATCAAAATAAAGTAAAAACATAAACTTTTTTTTGGAGGTAAATCATAAATTAATTCAAGAAAATTTCGGTAAAGTGGGTGGACTTATTTATTTATACCATAAAAGGGCACTCAATATAAGAGAAGAAGAAAAAACGTTTGTCTATTTTAATATATTATTTAGTACAATTAATATTTAAAATTCGAAAATTCTAATTGGGCAAATTTGCTGTGAAAGAGTGAGTAGGGTTTATAATTTCACACTCCACTCTCCAGAACCCAGCTCTCTCCCTCACTCTAATCTCTACTCTTTCCAGGTAAAGTTTCTCAATTTACAAATTTTTATTGTTTCACACAATTCTTGCCTCGCATTTTTTGCCTTTCCGGTTTGAAATTTGAGCTCCTAGCTAGCTCATCTCTTCGTTTTTTCCATTTTCTTGATGGGTTTTTAGCTTTGCCACTTTTCTTGGATTTTCTTTGTGAATGCGCTGAAAGTAGGCGAAATGTGGTGATGAATTTCGCGGAGAAGAAAATATTCAAACTCTGAGATCCTTGTTATGTTAATTTGGTAATTTTCGGGATAGGATTGAGTTTAATCTTTATATATCTCTCTATTCAAATGCTCGATTCTTGTTTATTGCCTGCAATTTTATTTAGTGGCTTGTTTAGGCTCTTCACATTGCTGTTAGGTTTCGTGGATTACTGAAATTTCCATTTATGGGGTTTGAGCTATGTTTCCTTATCGCAATCTCTGTGAAAGTGCTTCGACTTCTAAGTATGGAGCAACTAATTTTTTTAGATTGTTGTGTGTTTCTTGAAAGTAAAGCGTTTGAATTATGTGATTTTTTCGCCATGAAACTAAGTGTCCTAATGTATTCTTTTCTCCTATTATAAAGAGTTGTTTGCTGGCCTTAGAAGAATGACACACTAGTATATATAGTTTGTAGATGTGCCCTTTAATTAGTGTCGTTTTCTTGACTTATTGCGTTGTATATTGGAACTTGGAAGGCGCCTAAACATGTCATTTGAGGTTTTTCTTTCTTTATTTATGCTGTTTCATTGGTAGTATAGGAGAGGCCTTATGTTTCACTTCTTGAGTTGTTGAGGTTTTTTGTGTTTGACTGTTTGGATTCATTGCGTCCGTCTGTAAAGATAATGAGACCATCACCTCTCATCTCCTCACTTTTCTTTCTTCAGATTTTGCGCCCTGGATTGGCTGTGTATATCTAAGTCATGCAAGCAGGCAATGTTGGCTGTGCCACCCCCGGGCAAGCATTTGCCGTTACCTCCAGCAGTGATTCGAGTGGGAAGAAGACACGAATTAGACTGTCAAAAGAGGAGAGGAAATCAATAGCTGAATCTTTCATTAAGAAGTAAATATTACTATACTTTCTTCTTCCTTTATACTCACTCCAATTTTAAATTCTTTTGTGTTGTTTTAGAAATTTTTAGGGCAATTGAGAAACTCTTCAAAGTGTAGATTGGGATTAGAGACTATATAGCCCACATTTTGCAACTTGTTTGGCATCTCATCTCATGTTGAATGCTAATATTATGTAGTTATGGACAGTAGGAGTCTTATATGTGTTTATTAGTGTCATCTCTGTAAATTAAATGGTCGAAACTCTTTCCTAGTGTGTTTTCCATTCTATTATTCCTAGTATGAATTGAATTTTGCTGTTTCTTTTTGTTGTGGAAACAGTCTCTTTCTCTGATGTGTTTTTTTCCTACATGAAGAAAAAGAAGATGTGTAGTATAATTACTACAGAAAATTTGAATGTAAGCTCGCCCCCCTCGGAAACAGTAGTCTTACCAGTTAATAGAGCTAGGTCTATCAAAAGTTCAAATCATATATAACTCGTGTTCTGTCTGGGGAGACTTGAGACTCTATAACATAACATATTGAACTTGGATTGCTTTTCAGATATCAGAATTCTAACGATGGAAATTTCCCATCCCTCAACCTTACGCACAAAGAAGTTGGTGGTTCATTCTATACAGTCAGGGAGATTGTTCGAGAGATTATTCAAGAAAATCGAGTCTTAGCTCCTCCTAAAGTGTCTCTGGAAGAACATGGCCTTTCTGAACATTTGGAACAGCATCCGTTAGGATCTATCTCAATGGAACCAGTTATTGACTTGTCACTATCAGATAGAGGTGACATGTTAACACATATTGCACCCAACGAAAATCAAATTTCGAGTGTAGAAAAAGTTTCCACTTCTAGTGAGTCTTACCAGTTGGCTGACCAAGATGGAGGTTCTAATCGAATGAGTGAAAATATTGCGAATGGATTTGCGGTGACTGATCATCACAAAGAAATTGATGAGGGAGCAGGGAGTCAGATGCTTAGTAACGATCAGACAGTCGACAAAGACAAGGAATTTGGGGAAAGAATTTACTCTGAGCCCACAGCAATCAAGAATCTGGATCAAGAGAAACTCGAAGCTCAAAATGTAGATTCGACTCCATCTTTTATATCTCATATGAACTCTATAGTGGTGGAAACTTTTCCTTTGAGGCCTGTTCCTAACAAAATGGTGGAAGAATCTGGTAAGCTACATGAGGCAGCTAAGACGTTGGAAGATAAGGGAACGGGGCAAGAAAAGAAGACATTTGTGCAGAGTGCTTCTGGTTTAGTCAGTGGCGAAGGTGACAATAAGCTTCCACATTCTGCATTGGAACTGAATGGTGAAAACAGGGATGCGAAAGTGGTGCTGAATAGTCAAGGTCCGTCAATGGAAAACACCAAACATCCATCCAAAACCAGTGAGCTCGAAGCAGGTGGGATTGGAGAGCTTGAATCCAAGGATTCCTTGCCTGATGGAGCTAAGGTATGTTTGTATTGCTCAAAAAGCTCATTTATAGTATATACATAATCACATTAACATATGATGGATTCTTTTAAACAATGGGGTTTTCTTGGTTCTCTATCTTGCTATGAAAGATATAAACGGCAAATTAGGTCGAGCTTGACACTACGCCTCTAATGTCTTTTCAACGGCCTTTTTCTCCTGCAGGCCAGCAGTTCTACCAAAACGTTGATCTCTGAGGTCTCCACTACAGTTGTAGGAAAAACCAGTGATCGAGATAGTAGCAGCGTGGCAAAGGGAAACAATCCCACTCTGGACAGAATCAATCTGTAAGTCTTAGCTTTTCTTCTAAAATGTGTAATTCCCAGAAGGCCTTCCCCCCTCCCTCATAACTTCCGATTTCGTGTTTTCTTTGGCAGTGAAACTTGGGATAGAGCAGCGAAGAAATCTCCTCAACCTGAAAGTAATCCGCTCCTGTCATTCGTAAAATCGATTATCTCCTCGTTTGTGAAGTTTTGGACTGAGTAGTTCTCATTTTTTGGGGTTCTCCTTTGAGCAGTTCTTGAAATAGATCAGCATTTTAGATGTTTGTGGTGGTTTGATGCATCATGAGTAGTTGTTTGTTGCTAGTTATATAGTTTGGATTCAAGAAGATGGTCTGTTTTTTAGTGGGATTATTTTCTGCCAATTTAGAGTAGAAGATGTTTGTTTGTTATCTCCATATGAAGAGACTATATACAAGATTTGGCAGTGTTTCTATGTGGAATAGTTTTGGTCTTCTAGATATTATATCTAGTCAATCGTATCGAATTTTATGAATGTCAAAGCCAACGAGATTCTATATCATCTTACGAATCTCCTAGAAGGAAATAGCCTGATAATAGAGCCCAAAATATTATATTATGTTATGATAATGTTTCTCTATCTGAGAATGTTGGATCTGATGAAATAGTATATTGGTCCTTCGAGAAAATATTTATCATATTCTCAAAAAGAAGAAAATATTTCCTCCTTTTACAAAAAATATGTCTCACTTTAGATGATATGAGTTTTAATAAAAAAATGGATAGTGTGTAAATGGAGAAAAATTAACTTTAAATATGTGGTTGATATTAATACTTGTGTTGGTCTTACTATTATAAATGGAATCCAAAAAAAAAATTTAGGCATATTTTATGGTCGGATGGAGTATTTATTACGTAGAGCTAGTTTTTTAAAATTAAATTGTCGTTTGATAATGATTATATATGCAGAGGTATATATATTTGTAAGATGTAATGATTTCAAGATTTTTTTATTTTCCTTTTCTTTTAGTGCGTATAAATAATTGTCGGAGAAAGAGAATCCCAAGAAGAATGTTGTGAAATTTAGTACAATCGATTTTCTTCGAATTACTATTTAACTAAACGCTTTATTGTCGCCTTCTGTATTTAGATGAATTTAATCTTGTATTTAATACCATGAATGGAAATGTTGCCACCATCGCTCTCCTACATTCTAGGGTCTCTCTGCCCAAAAAATAATAGCGTACAACTATTATTCAATTTTTATTGAAAAATAATAAAATATTGTGAAATCATACCTACTACTTCTAGTATTAATATAGAAGTGCTTTTATCAAGAATACTTATACAATTCCTACAAAATTTAAAATAAATTATCGGAATATATGAGTGGATATAAATACCCATTACTAGTAGACCTTTTGGAGGAAGCCAAAGAGAGCAAAACATTCGAGTTTGAGTCGTGATCGAGAGTGTTACGTTACAATCGCAATGGATATATTTTTCACATATGGGACCTAAACTATATTGAGGTTGAAGACATTTTTAATTTATGATGGCATACAAGAATGTTGCTGCTGATTATAGTATTATTTCAGCAATTGTCTCAAATGAGATCTGAGCATCAAATCTTTTTGTGGGATTTGCGGGAATAAAATAATAGTAAGAAATTATTGATGGCTGACAAATTAACCACTACTTTATGAAACAATGAGGCTAGGTAATATTGAAAATAAATAATTAATTAGTAATTAATCCGGTAACTAGTGGGGGATTAAAGTACAGTTACCTAGAAGGAACATGCCTTTGTATGCACAATGATTGCACATGATTCCATGCACCATCAATTTCACCTCTCTTACTTTATTTAATTTAATGTGACAATGCCCCACATTCGTTACTCACAATATCATATCCTATAGCCGCTAAATTCATTATTCACTTCAGTCCATGTAATAATAACAAAAAAATAACAACTTTTATTATTTTTATTATATGCGTAAAGGAAGAATAGAATAACATTTTTCTAGGGCTAATCTTCTCCCATCTTAAAAAGTTTTGTGGCGGGAAGTTTTGTATTTGAATAGTTTGAATTTCATATGTATTAAATTACAATTAGCAAGAATCTAATAAAAATGATTAACGTGGCTAGCACATATTATAACATAGGAATATTTCAATCTAACCATATTAATGGAATTATGAATATATGTCCCAGCATTCATTATAACCTCATACATATTTATGTATCAATCAAATTGAATAAAACATGAGTTGAGAACTTGAGATTTGAATTAACATCTATACATTTGATTGTTTGACTAGTTGAGTTTGAACTCGGATTATATGTATAAGGTTGAGAATTAATCATTTGCGAATGATCAAATAAAAGTCATAATCACGCACTTACAAGTTACAACGTCTAATAAACAAGAAGTATGGATATTCATATTTGTAACACTTGTAAATTTTAAAAAATTATATATGTATTGTTTTGATATTATTATTTGAGGAATTTTAAAATAATCAATAAGTGGATAAAAATTAAGAAACGTGTGAGAAATGTGGTATGCAGCTCTCTTAATTGATCAAGCTGTCTCTGACGATGCACAGTAGGATTATTGAGATTATGAAAGTGACAAGTATATATCAATGTTTAATTAAAGTGATTGTTTTTACCCTATTTTCTGCTATCTTTCAGAATCCCTTTGCCTTCATTTATTTGCACAATTCCATGTCTACTTTTTTAGTTATTGGATTTTTAACTTTTAGTGTGTTTGTAGTTTTTAGTTGTTAAAAAAATATGAAAAACCGAGTGCAACTCAATTGACAACAAGTTGAGACGATTAATAGTGAGTGAGAGTCATTTTTATTTTTATTTTTTCAAATAATAGTAGTATATAATATTATAAAAAGTGAGGACTATTTGATTTTATTATAAGGATTTACAGTCATATTAGTTCCTAGTATTTTATTGATATTAGTTCTTATGTTAGTTTATGGTGAAATTGTCATCAATTAGTGAATTAGACTGATTATTTTTAGGGCATGATTTATCTCTTAATATTGACTTTGACTGAAGGAATTGGACATCCAATAATGTGAATATGGGACCGGTTAATTAGTACCACTTATTTATTAGCGTTAATACAAATACTAAATTACCCCTTTTCCGAAATATTTACAGATATTGACAAATTTTTATCCTTATTTGGCTTTCAAATCAAGTTTGTTTTAAGCAGACTCGTGTGGGGTCCATATGGGCAACTCTTTTACTCCATAATTTACTTTATAGTACTAAATTATTATTAATTTATGCTGAATTATAATCATTAAACTTACATTGATCACAATTCCCGAGAAATTAATCCCATCAATTTCAGCTCAGCACTAGATAAAAAGCAGCTTTTCTCGCAATTGGGCGTTACTGTGTTTTATGTTATTAATAATTGTTTTTAAAACATTAATCGCATCTATTAAGAATATCTTTTTGTTACCAATTTTTTGGTGTTGCGCGGCATTTTGTTTTTTTTATCTTGCATTAATAAATTATGCTTATTAACTTAATTAACTTTTATTTTTGCTTGTACGGGTAAATTGAGCTGAAATGTGAAGCTTTCAGTTAGAATCTTATATTTCTAATTATGTTGTATCGTTTTTACTTTTTATGGTAAACACAATTGAAGTAATTGTAAATCCAGGTAATAGACTAATAGGAGATCAAATTGAGTTATAAAATTAAAGGTTCAAGCAAGAAAGAAATTATCTTGGATTCCCATTTAGCTAATAACTTATTTTTCAATCTTCTTAATTAAATTCTAAAATCACGCCACAAAAAAATAAATAAAAAATGACTATATATTCTAGCCGCAAACTTCACGTGTCATTCAATTGTCATTATCACCTTTTTTTTTCTCTTTTCTTATCCTCTAAAAAAGTAAAATAATAAAAAAGGGATCCTGCCGTGTGAAAGTGAAACTGCTCGACATAATAAATTGAGATTTAGATCTGAGATTAATTATGGATTGGAATATTTGTATAGACACTTCATTCCAATGTTAGTATAATAATTAAGCTTGTGAATGTTTCAAATATATAAATTTGTTTTTTAAAAGAGACCAATTATTTAGTAATTTATCAATATTATAGTATTATTTAATTTAATTATATTAATTTTAATTTACAGTTATTTTTTAATATTTCTTTTTATTCTTATAAAAATTTCAGTCAATCTATATAACTGGAACAGTTGGAATATATACTAATAAAAGTTAGTATTTGTTGCATAGGCAAGAGAATGAATTTCATCATTGACATTAATCATAACTGAAAAATTGGTCAATAAATCATACACCTATTTCAACATATATAATAAAATGTAAAACATACATAGAAAAATGCTTAAATAATATGTAAACCATGTCAGGAACTGTAGATACATTTATAAAATAATTTCCAAACAATGGAATTAAATTCATGTTTTATCATGTAACAAACCGAACACACTCAAATTGCTTGGAATTCAACTTGGAAAATTCACTATGTTCCCTAATGAAAAGCACCAAATTCATTTTCATTTACTTCATAAAATAACCAAATAGGTAAATCGACAACCCCAGCTACATACATTTACACACATAATATTTTTTCTATAAAAGACATCTAAAACTTAAGCAAAAGAAGAAATGGGCTAGAAATGGCTTGCATAATATTTCAAAGCATCAGAATTTACCTTGTACGCTTTCCAAGTAACGGCAACAAATTTCTCATATCAGAAAAGTTAAAAAAATAAAATATAAATATATATTGTCTAAAGTGAAAAAAAAGCCCTTTTTATATGAGATTGAAATAGGTTAATGAAATAGACACGTTAGAAAAGTTTATCTCACTTGTGTAAGATTAAAGAAACTCAAACATCCCCAATTTATTTATTTATTTATTTTTCCCTCTCTCAATTTACTCAATTACCTTCTACTGCACGCCTCTACCCCCACTCTCTCTTC
>JAYJMF010000031.1:1877547-1889380 GCA_036873715.1 Salvia sclarea | reverse complement strand
AATAATAATAATAATAATAATAATAATAATAATAATAATAATAATAATAATAATAATAATAATAATAATAATTTATGGAAAGAGAATAAAAATTTTGGTAAAGTAATCTATTATTTATGGTAGCTGGATGAAATTATAGTTGTTAATTTAATATATTAATAAATTAGTAGTCACGGGTGGGATACATAATCCAAAGAATATATGCATATTAGGGCATGCAATATACATATGGCACCTTAAATTTTATGTTTCTACTTTTTATTTCTGTTCTTCATGAATTGATTATAATTTATTACTAATTAATTTTATTATGCACATGTTCAATTTTTTACTATATTGTATCGGATTAAGTCAATTATTGTACGAGGGTACCACTAGTTAAAACGAGGAACCAAAGTCTAACTCCAGAGTCTGACTTTGAAGATAACAATGACAAAAAAACAGTTATAAAAAAGATATGCATCTGATTTCCTTGATTAGCCTTGATTGATAAAATAATCAAGGCTAATCAAGTGTTTGGTTTGTATGATGGGCCCGTGATAGATTATATGATATGCATGTTATCATCCATTTGCTTGATTATTAATCAAGTCAAATTTTAGTTGATTATTTAATCAAACCTTCAATCCATAGTGCAAATTTACAAAATTATTTATTAAATTTATTTTTTTTCATAATGAAGAACGGGAAAATGAGTTGAAAGGGCAATTTTGGTATTATGCAATATTTTGGTCATAATCACATCATTTATCAAATCTTGCAATCAAGTAATCCAAACACATGATTAATAATTCAAATTATCCAATCATCATTTATTTTATCAATCTAAATTATCTAATCTATCCCATCAAAGAAATCAAACACCTCATAGAGAATTCTAAATGAGATGATTATTATTGACTCGTGTAACCACTTTGTGAATCTGATCGTGTTATTCAAGACTCCTGAAATTAATTATATTCCTAATGTTAATGTTAATCAAGGGACCAATTAAATCAAATGTAAGAGGATTATCTTGAATGATCGTGACAATAAAAATAATAAATTAGTAGTATCTCGTAAGCTTTCATATAAAGTATAGTGTAATTGCCTTTGCAGAGTAAAAAGTTTAGACCATGATATGATACTCGGCCCATCTCTTTATAGGCTTGATAGGTAACGGACTGAAGCTTATATAAGCAAATAAATCATGGGCTTTTTTTCCAATAGCTAATAAGTTAAAAACATGTCATGAATTGCATATGTAAAGAAATATCATTTCGTATGAAAATTTATTTTAATCCAACTTATTACTAAGACTTATGAATCGGATTGATTCTAGTTTCTAGCTAGAATCTAGAAATATAGCTATTGATATTATATGAAGTAATACACATGGGATTCAAATTAACCCCGAGTGATGCATCCATTGTAGATAATTAATTCATTACAATTGAAGGGTTGGAAATTAATGTCTTTTAGTTTTTATTTTATATCGTGGTTCTCATTTGAATCCCTTACAAATAATATCATGGAATGCTTGTGAATTTTTTATTTCAAGATAAGGCAAATTAAAAGAAGTCAAAGAGTGTTTTCCCATCAAGAATTAAAGAATATGGATTAATATGAATTATGATACAATATGAATAAAATAACGACGTGTTCCTTTCTAAATACTCCCATTGCTGATTTTACTTTATCAACAGGGACTGTGAACGTAATTACATACATAACCATAGAAGTTATCAAGAACTAAAGTGATACTACTTATTAATTAATCAATAATATGGTCAAATAATCACCACAACACCATGCATGAAAGCTCCCATGATAGTGAAGGTTAAATGAAAATTTCAAATATATACGTTGAAACCTTCTTCACATATCTCATAGAAATTCTTGAAAATATATATTAGTACATATACCAATAGTTTTTGTTAAGAGGCGGGGAGTTACATTAATTTTGTGTTTTATTATTATTATTATTATTATTATTATTATTATTATTTTTTTTTTTTTTTTTTATTTTTTTTTTGAAAGGGACAAAGTTAATTGTTAGAAGTTAAGAAGTTAGTTCACCAAGCACCCAATACTCCAAGAATATATAGTAAGAATATGAGTAGTCATCATCTAATTAATTTTTTTTGTGAAAAATCGGTGGCACTATATGTGCTAAAAAACAAATATTTAAGTTGGTTGAGCTTAAGCCCCTTAATAGATAGCATGCATGTGTGTCCGGTGCCACTATAATTATATATAAATCAAAACAAACACGTTATCAAGATGTATTTGTTTATGTCATGATTTTAATTATAACCCAAAAATTGGGACCATTTCTGATTCATCCTCACCCAAATTCCACTAAAAAATAAAATAAAATATTGACTGTGGCCAGGTCATTAATCCGTGCAAGTATTTGGTCATGTTTAGGGTTGTTTCAAGAACTGTGGTGATAATTTGTGGATTGGTTTTGATTAGACAAAGCAACTTCCTTTCATAGGGGACATGCCCAGGTGATCGATTAGATATAATTTGGTATGGGCCATTTTGTTTGACCATGTCACAATTGTTTTGTTTATATAATAAATATATAATTAAAAAAGTGATGATAATGGTAAAAATTGCCTTCTTTTTAAGTTACAATTAAATCAGTCTCTTTTTAAAAAAACATTCCTCCTATGTTCAAGTTTATGTGAAGACTCTAATTTATTCGTGGACGCATTGATGAGTTGTAATTAGTGTTTAATTTTGCCAAAGTCATACATTTTTTTTATATATATTTTACAATACTTGTATCAGAAAAGTGCGAAAAAACTATACGGAGTATATAGCTGGCTGCCGGCTACAACGAGTTGGTCGTTGACGATGTGAGGTAGTCGGTGGCCAATTACTATTTCCTTATATTTCCGACACAAGCACGAATGTGTATGACTTTTGTCTTATCCATATATTCATGAAAGGTAATTTAATCATTTGCTCATTGAATGCATACTTCACCCGGCCACAAATTGTTTGCCACATTTTTCTTTTTGTCCGTACGTCCATGAACTATTTGTCACCTTTCAAAACTCGTGCTGGTCAAAATGTGGCTTAATGGGTCATGGACGGAGGGAGTATTTTAATAAAAGAAATTATGTTCAATTGAATTTAACAATGTGGGAATTTGAAAAAATTAAATCACTGAAAAAATATAGAACAATTTGTCGTATAATTGGTGGAATTAAGAAATATCATGGACAGTGCCAATACTAGAAGACAATGATTGGAAAGCTAAGCAGAAAACATGATCACGAGATGAACCTACCAACCCCATTTCTCACAACTCACTTTGGAAATTGCCATCTGTTTACTGCTGTCCAAAATCATACCCAAATTTATGAATATTTTTCATATTTATTTATTTAAACCCCAACTCTCATTTTGGCTACATACAATAATGTCATAAAGTTCAATCTTGATATCACATTATAGAGCCTCATCAAGAATTATATGCTATATATATATATTACTTTATGAGCATTTATCGTCAGCATCGCTCGGCTCGAACGAACGAAAAAATTTACAAATTACATAGAAATGAACAATGATTAGTTAATTAATTCTTATTGCATTTGTAAATCTTATGACTTTTATCAGTTTATCGATCAAAAATTGTTAAACGCTAATGAGGACTATATGTGAACAATGTCGGCAACAGGTCCTCACAAATAATGTGTAACGTACATATAATTTTTCTATATATATTTTCATTTGTCAAAATCAATATATATAATCGAGAGAGAAGCGGTACAGTTTCTGCAGAATTTGAATATATTGGTAAATTTTGAACTCGAGATATGTCGATCATATATTATTTCACTATTGTCCAATTATGTGTGGGTGGTGTGAACATTATCACGTGTAATATCTATTAAGCATTGTGTATTTGGATGTTATGTCGCGTGATTAGACTAAGCCACTTTAAAAGAGTGACCAATTGGAAAAAAATTAATGTAGGGGCCTTTTTTCGGATGAAATTTCGTTTTCTTTGGATAGGTTTTTTGTACCTTAGCTATCTATAGATTTCTAAAATCGAAGCTTAACTTCCATCACACTTTTGTTAAAAGTGAGAGAGGAAACAGAATTCATCAACAGTGAAAAATTGTACTATTTTGTCTAATTGCTTTTGATATTTTTCATATTCTCCCAGGAATATAATTAATTAATTTTTATATATACGTACATATATTGTCGTTGTATATATGAAATTTACTCCATCTCCACCTGATGTATAAAAATATACTCATTTTTGGGGTGTACAAATATGAGATAATGTAGTCCAAAATTTGAATAAGGATAAAGCGTTTATGTCCACGCCATTCGGCCCATTCCTTTAATTGAGGATAAAGATATAGTAGTATAAGAAAAAATAAATGAAAATTGATTCTACTATGCATAAATTTACTTTTTGCCTCTCGTTATTGCTATTTTTTAGTTTGTACTCACATGTCGATAATCTATGCATGTAGCATGTTGCATTTGTAAAATAATTTAGCTCATATATCATATAAAAAATATGTGGGCAGAAGATCTAAGTTCGAATC
This sequence comes from Salvia sclarea, assembly GCA_036873715.1. Lineage (NCBI taxonomy): Eukaryota > Viridiplantae > Streptophyta > Magnoliopsida > Lamiales > Lamiaceae > Salvia > Salvia sclarea. The sequence goes on along the minus strand of JAYJMF010000031.1, from coordinate 1,884,818 downwards.
TTCTGTAATGCGGCTTTTAAAATTTCTGGATTATTTTAAAAAAAAAAAATCTTATGTTTGAATTATTACATCGAGAATACCTTTTAAAGAAAAAAATCTTAATGGATTTATTTTTTTCATAAAAAAGAATATATACTCTCTCTTAGGAGCAAATAAGTGAAATGAGTAAAAGAATTTGTCTTTTGCGCCAAATAAAAGAAAATAGAAAAACAATTGAGAAAATAAAAGAAAAGCCTTAACAAAACATAGATAAATTGAGGGGGTCCCACAACAAAATTAAATAGAGCAGAAATCAAGGCGGTGAAATTTGGGTATCGCGTAAATATATGATTCTGACTATGCGACTCCGTACGACGTCGTTTCACTGCGGATTCTGCAGGTCGGCTCACGCTACTCCACGTCATCTCCACAAAATATATTTCATTTTTTTTAGAAAATAATATTTTTTGTTGCCACGATTAACCATCAAAATTACTAACGTAAAAATCCAAGTTATGTTTTTAATATACAAATCATGGAGTATAATTATTTACACCAAATGAATTACTTAATATTACCATTTTATGTGCATTGTGCGAGATTTTGACAATACATCACCTTTTTTATTTCAATTTTCTTTTAAGTATTTCACAAGTCATAGTGGAAGGATTTGATACTTCAACGACGAGGTTTACATGAATTTCGTATAAATACAAAATTCGAGATATATAATTATATAAAAAAAAGCGAATGCTTAATTAAATTAATCGATTTAAACAAAATCCTGAACGAATATTCTTCAGTACTGGAAATATAATATTTTTATTTTACGGTGGAAAAATTCATATATATAAGTCCAATTGGTGTAATAAAATAAAACATGCGAAGGAAAATGTAAAATGGGAAACAGCTAAAAGAATTGTACTTGCAAACGTTTGATTTGTCCAATTGCATATATGATCATCTATGTGGCTCTCATATCTATATATACTGTATACTATTTTTGACTTTTCCTAACATGTAATTATCCAATAAACAAACTTTTCATTTATTTGTGATATAATTATAACACTTGCGTAATAAATAACGATAATAATTAAACAAGATATGGTCTATGTGTTACTGTGTGTCACATTTATAAACATGATACCAAAATAGACATTGTCTATAACATCGATAAACAATATTTACTGTTTTAAAATTATGTTTACAAATGCTATTTTTGGTGCAACTATCGCCAAATATCCCATTTATTTTGGTTTTTTGTATTTTCTTCCATACATTTAATAATTTAATACACACATTTTGACGTAAAATTTGGATTGGTTAAGTTTCAAAAGTTAATCTGAAAGTGTTTATATATATATATATATATATATATATATATACACACACACACACATACATTTACATGTATTTTGTAAATATCAACTAGTTTTAAAAATTTATTGTATATATAGTACATACCTATAATTATATACTAACATTTATATATCGATTTATTTATTATTCCTATTGGATAAATAGTAATTTGAACTGAAGTACTGTCTAAAGACTAATGAATAAACACACATGTACAAGCACACCCAACTTTATGACTTTATTTTATATTTATCCTAGCTTATCATCAAGAATTACCGATACAGAAATGAACTAATAATACAAACTCAAACAGTATAAAAAATTATAATAAGTATTTATTTAAAAAAAAATTCAAAAGCAACAAACTAATAAATTCAGCTGAATAATATAAAATCTATCCATTCGTGTATCGCCCTATTTTATTTCATATTTCCTGCTGAAAAATTCAAATAATTAGCTCTATATCTAAAAAATAAACATATATAACAGGATACTAGGTTATAAAACTGATTAATTTGTAATCACATCTCTCAAAGTATTACAAAAATCACATAAACCCCTTTTTGAAAAAAGGCCATCTCCATCAATCTAGCTATCTACAAGCTAACGAATACATCTAACTGCCTTTATATTTTGTGAGGTAGAAAAAAAAAAAAAAAAACACTAATCTTAGGTTTTTAGTAGGGTAGAGAGAAACTAATTCATCAACTATACATTTTCACAACAACAACAAAAATTAAGAAGAGGGTGCATAACTAATTAATTAAGATCTATAAAATGATTAACCATCACTAATTAATTAATTGAAAATTGTGATGATGAAGCTAAGAATCGTTGGAATCTTGCCAGCAAATGAGCATGACGACGCAGCGGCGGAGGATGTAAAATCTCGCCCTTTGCTCCTTCACCAAACGCCCGCATCGCCGCCGGAAATTCTTCATCGGGTCGCCGCCGGCCTTCTCGCGGCAGAATCCGCTCCTCTCCTCCTCTTCTTCCGCTTTCATCGCGGCGGCGGAGGGCGGCGGCGCCGGCGGTGGAGTGGAAATTAAATAGAAGAAAAGCGTAGTAAGGCTTAAAATGTGTGTGAGAATTTATGCAAACGTGTGTGTGTGTTTGTGTGTGAATATATTGTATGGTTATATATAATAAAATAATAAAATATTATATACTATACTATGAAGAATATGAATGAATAGGATTTAGTGATTTACAAGTTGTTGTGGGTATTATTTTAATTAGAGTGGACAAAACAAGTTTTTGTCTTTTAATGATATGGCATTAATGAGCTTCTTCTCTTATTGTTGTATGTATGAGATTGCGTGGGTTTCTTTTCTTGCCATTCACATAAATATTGTTGTTTGGAACCGGTGAATTAGTTATAGAAACTTGTTCTTTTTCTTTTATATATTTTATATATATATTGGTTTTTTATTTTGATGTTGTGCGTCATATTTGATTATGTTTGGACAAAGAATCTGAGGTCACAAGCCTTTGTTTTCGTGTTAAATTTATGTTAGATGATCATGCTTTTTGTGAAGAAGTTTTTTTAAAAAATAACAATGTGTGTGTGTGTGTGCAAAATCATGTTTGATCATGTTTGGACAAAATCTGAGGTCACAAGCGTTTGTTTTCATCTTTGATTTTTATTATGTGAGAAGATCATGTTTCTGAAGAAAATTTTAGAAAAAATAAAATTAGATAAAAAAATATACTATACTCCTTTCGAATTCTTTGTATTGGCATATCACTTTATGCACTCCCTTTAAAAAAATTTTATTAAGAGGGTGACCTCACCACATTTAACACTAATTCATCCTCCTTTTTGTACTTTTTGTATTTTATTCTTCAACTTTTTATACTTTTGCACTTTTTCCATTCTCTAATTTATCTTATTTTTGGAATGTGTCAATACAAATAATTCATCCATTTATGTCAAATGTGCCAATACAAAGAATTCGAAAGGAGTATATGTTTGTGATCAAGATTTTTACTCCTACTATGTCAAGACTTTATATTCGTATTACGGAAATTAAGTTTTGGGAGGTGAAATTATATATATAGTATAACTTGATAGTGGCTGCAAGTAAATTAATTATGTGATGTCGACATAGGGGACACATGTTCAAAACGAATTATCTTAAAATTTGATGAAGAATTTATTAAATAAACTAACTTGTAATTAAACCGGTGAATTAAATAAATTTTGGAGTTAGACTAAATTCCAAAATTTTGTAAAGTTTGTGTATTTTTTGACCAAAATAATACTCCATTCGTCTCATTCTTCTTGTCTCGTTTTCCTTATTGAGTCGTCCCATTCTTTTTGTCCAATTTCCTTTTTTGGCAAAAATTTACTCATAAAAAGCATGTGGGTCTCACCATTTTACACTCATCAACTTTGCTTTATTAATTTCCATGCCAAAAAGAAATGAGACAAGAAGAATGAGACGGAGAGATAGTTTTTGTTAAAAACCAAAATTTTGACAAAGTTCATATATTTGGAGGCAATTAATTAAACCTTAACTCTTAGATTTATTATTTTTAACTTTTCACCATTCGAAAGCTAATTAAATTGTTAGTTTTCACATTTCATGTTTCGATGGATTGCCTCTCTTTCATAAAATGATAAATTCGACTTATTTCTTGAAAAGAAGAGAAGAAAAGAACTCCCTTTTTAGAACCAATATTTATCGTCCCTCATGATTAATCACAAGAAACAAAATTGAAATACTGTATATATACATTTTTTCTCGTTTACATTATCACCCATCATTGATACCACGCGTGTTTTCGTAACATTTTTCTAAATAGACAATTCAAAGGAAAATATTAATCAAACGTGCACTAATTGAATATATTTGTGCGTGTGACTTAATAATGTAAAATGTAATTGCTATCGATTTTTAAAATTCAAACTACATCGATATATATATATATACATACATTTCGATTTATATTAACTTCAATACAATTATAATGTATATAATCGTTAACATACATATGATCATGTATAATATGAATAAGATACGAAATTGTCAATATGAAATTTTGCAGAATAATCGAACTAATTAAAATCCAAAGTGAAAAGTATTATACCCGTGACAAGGATGGGAGATTTGAATTTTTGAAAACCATTGATTACATGGGACAAGTAGCTAGCTCAAACCTACACCAAATAAGCTAATCTATTGTTTCTTCCGCAATTCATTTTCTCCCTCAATTTTGCAATGGCCCTAGCTAGCTAGACTTATTAGTAGTATTATTTTTTTTCTATTTACTAGTCAAATCAACATTTAATTTCTAGTGGCGTGTTTGTTTTCCCACGTGCGATAAGAAGTAATTCGGGATCTGCCGACCCACAGCCAAACATAGTTTACGAGGATAAATAATTAATTAGATTCTCTCTTGAGAGAGTTTATTATATTTATTATGAATTTAACTATTCTTGGATCTGATGGAAACTTGAGATCAAACTCTTCATTAATGAAGTTGTTGAACCCACATGTTCATAACTTACTTTCCCACTTTGTTTTGAATAAGTGTTCATTATCATAAAGAATCTTGTAGCAATTAGAAAGTGAAGGATTTTGTTCCTTTTATTTTTAATTATTGCGTGGAAGATCAAACAAGTAATTAAAGAATCTATATTGAAAACAAATTTAACATAAAACAAGTAGATTGGCATCATTTTTTTTATATAGAAATATGAAATATAACACTAATGAGGAGACGTATTTCGCTAGTATTGTTCGTACAACATATTGATAGATGGAACATGAAATAAAAAGCCGATAATGGTAGGAAGTAATTAGACTCTATAAAATTATTGATACCAAAAGAAATGTTTTATTGATACAATTTATTAATAAATGAATGCCTATAATTAACTCTTCAATGAAATTCCCCTTCGAGAACCTCCAAATATTACGACCTCCTCAGAGTGATGAGATATAAGGTTCAAACCCTCACCAACCCCAACTGAAAAAAAAAAAAAAAAAAAAGAACTCTTGAATGAGATATGAGGACTATAGTAAAATGAACATCTGAATTTATTCAAGCTCTATTTATCTATATAATTCAGGCCCAATATTTAATGGACCGATATATGTTGATCTTTCAAATGAACTACGGCCATTAGCCCATTAAACTCCAAACATTCGATCCAAGTCCAACCATGCATGTTTTGCAGTTAATCAATAACTTTAGTGATATATACACAGACTAAATATAATGAAAATAAATTACGAAACCAAACATATGAGTTTCTAATGTAAAACTCAAGTATCTAATTCTTGACGACCTCTTTCAAGGTTGTAGTGATAGTGCATGCATAATAATTAGTAATAAATAAAAATAGAAATAGAAAACAAGATAATAACTTAAAAGAAAAGACATGACAACTCGATGTAATGTCACAGTTAATTAGTATGTATCTGTTTGTATACACGTTGTCTTACTTAGCTTTCTATAAATCCAAAACCAAGAAAGAAAAATTGAAAAAAATAAGGTATATATATATGTATATCTATATAACAACTATGATACAATATCAAGCATGTAACACATTAATAAAAAAGCTTACATACTTTACATATATGAATTCACAACGAAAACACGCTCAGGGCTTATCGACTCGATGATTCACTGGCGAGCACGCTACTGAGTCGAGAGGTTGATAGTTTATGTATCTACTCGGGGCAGAAGAGTGGCGCCTCCCTTTGGGCATGCAACCCTCAATTTGCTTGCCTCCAAATCCATTTTTTACCTTCACAACTTTGGGTTTGAAAGTTGTGTAATCTTCCGATTTTGACCCTATCGGCCTGGAGGCGGAACTTGCACCCACGAACAAAACAAGGAGGGCAAAAATGAGAATGACCATCAAGAAAAGTGGAGGCCTAGACATTTGAATATTGATTGTCTTGATTTTTCTTTGCATGAGAAAATATGGTTTTTTTTATGTGTGTATGTGTGTGGATATATGTTTGTTTATATGGAGATGTGTTTATATATAGGTGGAAATGTTGAAGGAGTCTATAGAGCTTTAAATGGACTCGTGAAGGGCTGAAAAAAAGTGTGACATTTTACCAGCTCATTACCTAGTTTTCCAGCATTATAGTGGTTGTGTAGTCGTTTGACATTAGGCTCCATTGACTTAGATTCTTGGATAATTAATTACCAACTATAAGATTCTAGGATTATCGGAATTCATGGGGTATGTATGCATTAAATTGTCTTCTAATTTCTATCAAAATATAAGATCAATAAATGGGAATAGTTGCATGATTGCTTAAAATGAGTTTGAGATACAAATACCGTATATTTTGTACATTGCTTTGTTTCGATTTTCTTCAATGGTTTTTGTATTGTGTGTTTTATTTCTAATCTCGTTAATATTTTCTAGGTCGACTAAGACTCCGAGTACTATGTACACATCCATGACTAACAATATATATATATATATATATTATTCAAAAAAAATATTTTTGGAAGTTGTGGACGTGGAGATGAAGGAATATGTAGAAAGAAATGGATGTGAAGGCTTGAATATGAGAACCATATATTAACAGCTAGGACAAAGAGAGAAAAGTGGTGGACAAGTGCAAATTACATGTGACGTAATTAACTCTTCTTGGAATCACAAGAACTACTTTTGTGTGCCTTCGTGACGTTTCATTGTGTGTGTAATTTGAAATTTGTGTTTATTTAATGATACATTATTTCATTGGGTGTAAGTATAATTTTAAATCCTAAATTATACTTTATTAAAAATATTATGAACTTTATTAAATAGTACCTTTTAAAACTCTAAACTATCATGACTTTATCGAAAATATCATGAGCTCATTTTTCAGCTCATAAGGGGCCGGCTGGTATGCAGGAATGGAATGGGCATTCCTGCGCCCATTCCCATTCCCGCGGCTGGTAAGATTTTC
>JAYJMF010000031.1:1846046-1865697 GCA_036873715.1 Salvia sclarea | reverse complement strand
TAATTAATTAGCCCATAATTATACTTAGTTTCGCTAATTTCGCCCTAATTCCTGCTACAGGAATTCGGGATGCTACAGTATCATAAATATCAATATACATGTCTACATATTAGTATTACTATTATATTTAAAAGTACAATTTAGTACTTTTGCGTTCCAATTTCTCGAAGGTTTAACAAAAACATCCCAAAATTACATATAGTTCATTGAAGTACGACATTACTAGAGTAAAAAATATAGCCTGAAGGGATTTTAAGTTTAAATATGCTCCAATTTTTTTAGCTCCCATCACCATAAAAAAAAATCACAAATCATTACATAGTTATATTTTTTCAGTGGTATTTTAGATAGTAGAACTGTACATGTTTTTAAAACCTTGAATTCTAAACTCGAATTACAATACTCGTACATGTTATAAACTCGCGAAAAAAAATGAACTTTTTAGAAGTTTTTCTTTAATATTTTAATAATAACGATTAACTAAACAAATATGTAAATGCTACTAGTATAATGTTAAGTGTGACAAAAGAATTGCAGCAACTAGTTTGATAGAAAGTGAGATATGTAGTCGTTGCTAGTAATAGCAATTGGTTATGAACGATGCCATGGTAGCTGAGTTTGTTACTTTTTTTAGGAAAAGGGAAAAGGAATATATAAAAGAGAGAGAGGCATAAGGCATGCCAAAGCCGAGAACAGCAGAAGCAGAAAGAAGAAAAAGACAAAGCAAGCAACCAGTAAGCTGAGAGCAAAAAAACAACAGCAGGCAAAACAAAACATCAGCGCAGAGAACCCAGCTGATCCGGCTCGAGGGATTTCAGCAACGGGGTTGAACACCAATCTCTAAATCGCATCTCCTTCCTTAAAAACTGCTTTTTACCGGTGCACCAACTCCACACGAACGACTTTAAACTCTCAACAATCTTTCCGGACTCCCACACGCCATCATTGAACACGACTTCATTCCTCGCTTTCCATATGCTCCACATCCCACAAGTCCAGATCGTAGCCAACACATTGCGCGAGCACTTTCTTCGGCTCAACGAGATGAAGAAGAAGAAAAATTCAACCAAATTACTTGGGGTAGGAGCTTGGACTTCGAGCCACTCAAATCACCGTATCCACATCTCCCATGAACATCTACACTCGAGAAAAAGGTGATTAATCGACTCGTCCTCCTCTCCACATGTAGCACATTTCAGATTCGAGTGCAGAGGCATTGCTCCCCTCTTTGCAAGTTCAGTTTTCGTTGCAATTCTTCCGATCATAACTCTCCAAGCTAAGGCTTGAGCTTTCGGGACTGCCCAACACCGCCACATAAGTTTAGTCCACGACAGCGTGATCCGCTCTTCCGTGGCTTTTCTATCCACAAGAATCATGTAGGAACTGCGAACCGAGAAGCCCTCGCTAGTCTCGGCCTTCCATTTCCATCTATCGGCCTCCACATGAACGGGCTTCCTGCGGCTTAAAAGCAAAGTTAGTTCTTCCATCGCGTTTTCCTCCCATTCTCTAAGCCCCCTACGCCAACCCACCCTCCAAATCCAACTGTCATTATCCCAACACCCCGCCCCCCTCACCGAGCATTCCTTGTCCAGACAGAGGTTGTAAAGTATAGGAAAGAGGAGTCGTAAAGGTTGCTCGCTCGCCCACCCGTCATCCCAGAATGAAGTCCCCTCTCCATTCCCAACACATCTAAAGAGCGAATCCTCAAACCAACTGCCTTTGTGATCCCGAAGGCACTTCAGGACGTCACCCCACCACCTCCTAGGCTTCTCTTCTGGTCTGAGCTTTCTGATCCCGCTCAGCCCTCCCCCTAATCTACCCAAAAGGCCCATAGCAACCTCTACCCAAACGGCATTCTCACCTAAAAGGACCTTCCACCCCCATTTACCCAATAAAGCCATGTTTAAAGCCCGCAAATCCCGTAAACCGAGACCCCCGTGAGCGCGTCCCACTTGACCCACACAATTTTCCTCACACCCTCCCTCCCCCCCCCACAAGAGCTTTTGCTGAATAGAGACTATTTTCCGAAGCACAACAGACGGAGCCCTAAAAACGGAAAGAACGTACAGTGGCACGGCTGAAAGGACGGCATTAACCAAAGTAATCCTCCCTGCGAGAGAGATCTTGAGGTTCCTCCATTTCGACAACCTATCGCGGATTTTGTTGATAACATAATTCCAGTCACTAGCCTTCTTGTGCCTGCAGCCAACGCGAATCCCAAGGTACTTGAAAGGAGAAAGAACGTTCTCACACCCAAGCACAGTGGCAATATCCTCCATGAGCCCCCTTTCAGCTTTAATGGAGATAACTTGGCACTTAGCTCTATTGATTTTAAGCCCAGACACCAATTCCAGCACAATAAGAAACCTCTTGAGGAAAATAGCATTTTGGAGGGTGGCTTTGCCAAGAAAAATAGTGTCATCAGCGAACTGGAGATGGGAGACCTCAACTCCGTCGCTGCCGACCTTAAGAGGTTCGAATAATCCCAGGCTTTTCCCCCTTTTCAGGAGCAGACTGATGCTTTTGGCCGCTATAATGAAAAGGAAAGGGGCAATTGGGTCACCTTGTCTTAACTCGCGTTGGAGCTCGATATCCCCTAAAGGACTCCCGTTGACTAGAACGTTTACATGTGCCGACTCCACGCATTCTCTCATCCACTTAGTCCATTTCTCACTGAACCCAAAGACACGAAGCATATCCCAGAGGAAGGACCACTCAATAGAGTCATAAGCCTTTGTGAAATCAATCTTGTAACAAAATCCTTCCACTCGCCGTCTCTGGGCATGTTCAAAAACGCCATTGAGGCTTACAATGCAATCCAAAATCTGCCTTCCCTTCACGAAAGCGGACTGCTCCTTTGAAATGATAGACCCTATAACACCTCCCAATCTCTTCGCCAAAATATTGGAAAGAATTTTGTAGGGCCCCCCAATTAGGGATATTGGTCTGAAATCATTAATATCCGACGAGCCTTCCTTCTTTTGGATCAGAGACACAAAGGAGTGATTAAGTCCCTTCGTAATTCTGCCATTCTCCTGGAACTCGGTGAGGAACCGCATCACATCCTCTTTGATCACCTCCCAACACTTGCTGAAAAACAGCGGATTGAATCCATCAGGCCCCGGACTCTTGAACTCACCACAAGACTTCATTGCTTCCTTAGCTTCCTCCTCGGAGATTGGTCTCGTCAGCTTGACATTATCCTCCTGCGAGATCTTCGGACAACTAAAGTCAGCAGGGATTTTAAAGCAATGTACTCCCCGGCTTCTGAAATGGGACCTAAAGGCTCCTCTGACATGAGACTTGATTGCAGTCGGATCTTGGCTCCATGAATTATTGATATACATGCCATGGATCGCATTACGTCTTCCTCTCCTGTTAATAAACATGTGGAAAAGCGCACTATTGACATCGCCTCTCTTGATCCACTTGAGCTTCGCTCTCTGTTGAGTGTTGAAGAAAGTTGTTACGCAGCTTCAAGTCTTGGATAAGGAGAGCTCTCTCTCGATTTCTTTGAATCACTTCCTCCTCCTCCAAACCGAAAGTATCGTCGAGGAGGTCCAGCTTGAAGATTGCCTCACGGTGGTCAAGAATTCTGTTAGCCAGCTTACCAAACACAGTAAGATGCCAAAGTTTCACATCTTCGCGCAACAACTTGAGTTTTTCTTTCAACACAAAGCCCCCCCCAGCCATTTATTCTATAACCGCCCCACTTGTCTTTGACGAACGCGATGAAGTCGGGGTGCTCGAACCACGCATTCAAGGCGCGGAAGGGTTTGGGACCCCAGTTTTCCACTTTTCCATCGAGCACGAGCGGGATATGGTCAGAAAGGCCTCTCTTGCCCCCCCTTAGATACTGATTCGGGAAAGCCTCCATCCAATTCGAGTTGCTGAACCATCTGTCAATTCGACTTTTGCACGACCCATCACCTCGATACCAAGTGAATTTTCTCGATTGGAGTGGGTACTCCATCAAGTCCGCCTTGCGAACAAATCGATCAAACAACTCCGTATCCCTTTTACACGGATTCAAGTTCCTGCCCACTCTTTCCGACTCCATACGAATCGAGTTGAAGTCACCGCATACGCAAACGCACAAATCTTTCCATTGCTCGATCGTGATCACAAGCCTATCCCAAAGCAGAATCCTCTCGGCTAGAGGGCATGGCGCGTAGATGTTAATCAAGAGGCACTCCCTATCAGACGCCAACCAAGTTCCTTTGATGCAAAGTGCCCCCCCAAAATCCCAGAGAGTCGACATCAAGAATGCCTGAGAGTTCCACATCGTAACTAGTCCCCCTGACCTCCCTTCTGCCTCCTTGATAGCCCATAAAAAGTTATTAGATCCGACCAAGCTTCTGCACAGAGTCTCATCGAAACATTCCACTTTGGTTTCTTGTAGCATAATAACGTCAAACTTTTCTCTCTCGACCAAATCTTTGACCTCAAGCCGCTTAGCTTTCGACCCCACTCCTTTTACATTGTAGCTAAGCATCTTCATAAACGATTTTGTTCAGTCGGGCTCCCGTTTCCTGCCGTTTTACAAGCGTTCTCTTTCGTCAATTCTTCAATCTTTTTCAGCAAAACCTCTTCGGGGATGTTGACCTGAAGTCCCAAATCTTTCCCCAGTTTTGCGGCTGCTGTGCTCTCCACTCTAACCCTCGTCTCTATAGACTGAGCGCCTCTGCCTACAAATTTGATGGTATCCGTCTCTATTTTCTGAGTTGAATCACCGGGAGATGCCATCCCTTTGAAGAAATCTCAAAATTGGGCCATGTCTCTTCTCTTAGCCGCTTTCTTTATGTGTTTCCTCTGAGTTTTCGAAACCAAGGGTTTTCTGCCTCTCTTCTTGTCGACCGTACCGCCGTTGCTCCGGGCTGTCGGTCGAGTAAGGGTTTCCTGCTCGCATAAAACCACTTCTCTTGCACCCTCGCGTGGGCGAGAGGGGCTGAGCTTAGCCAACTGATCAAGCTTCAAGTCGGCCTTAAGGCCCACAACGTCCAAATGTTGCGGCCCGGTAGGTGATGGGCCTTCTTGGGCAAACGAATCCATAACACGCGAAGAAGAGGACGTACCAGGATTTGGGCTCAAAACCAGGTGGGAACGGTATCGTCTCATTTGAAACAGACTCCTCATCAGCCCTACCAAGAGTGGGCCCTCTGACAGCCATCTCATCCAAAACCTGCCCATACCGCGTAGCCTCCGCGGCACCCTCCTTGGGAAGTAATACATCACTCCCTTTCTCCAGATCCTTAATCTCATGAGCCGTAATTTGTGTACCTTTTTCCTTTTCATGCGTATCAGTCATAAACATTGCGCCGCCCTCGGTTTTCCTCCCACACGTTTCGTAATCCTGGTCAAATTCGTCGCCTACCCCAGGAATTCTACTGGCGGTAGCAACGCTGAATTCCGACTCCGTTTCCGAGACTCCTTCTTCCACCTTCTCAAAGCGCTCAGCTTCCTCAACAATTCTGATAGGGAAATCCAGACCTTCTATAGAGACCGTCACAGTCTCATTAATCGATTTGTGAGCAGCGTCAAACCTGCTTTTATTAAGCGTCTCTCCATCGATTTCCAGCAGTGTCCCAAACCGTAGACTTAACTGGCGAAAGAACCTAGCGTTCCACGCGTGGAGAGGCACGCCTGCCCACTCCGTCCAGACTTGCCTGCGCTTGCAAACATCCTCCGGTTTCCATGGCCTAATCCATCGAAACCAAAACTGCTGCCACCTTGGATAAGCACAAGCCCGTCTCCTAAAGTTTTCGCCGAGAGCCCGCTTGCCATTTCACTGAGAATGTCAGAACAGAACTCTTCCCAAGGGAAATCATCTTTTAGCATGCCGACGAAGGCTCCTTCCAGCCATTTCTTGTCTTCGGCAATGGGGGAGAAGAACTCCTTTGAAGCCGAGACAGGAGAGCTATGATTCTTACTTCCTTTCACCACATATGAATAAGAGGCGCCTTAGGTGCGCGTCGTCGCCGAAGCCTTCATCGGCTGATGGGCCGTCTCTTGAAGAGTCTGGTGGGGAGCACTCCTTGAAGAACCTCTCTCGAATCTAGGAATCTGGGCGAAAAGCTTATAAGAGCCGATCCAAATTTGGTTCATGCGTTCCAGCATGATCTCCTCTTCCTCCTCACGTTCCAAATTCATCCGAACAAAGCCGAAGCGATTGTCGTTCATGTCCCTTTTCTTAGGGCAAAAAAGATCAACGACTGCTCCCACCTCGTTAAATCTAGCGATAAGGTCTTTCTCTGAGTAGTCTGGTGGGAAATTTTTGAAAAGGAAAGATCTGACCGTACTCCCTTCCGACCAGGGAAAAACTCTAGTAGCGCCTCTCCTTCCGTCCCATCCTCCGTACCTTCCGTTACCGTTTCTAAACCCTCCCTCCCTGGACCGTTTATGCCTCATCGGAATCCACTCGGAATGGTTAACCCTAGGCCCAAAGTCCTCACGTCTCTCACCCGGGGCTCCCATAACACTTTCTTAATTAATTACAACAATTGGAGTTCAAATATGGAGTTTTGTGGAACAATTACTAGAACTGATCCGATTTCAAGGAGAATTTTATGCCTCAAAACATATTTTCTGAGCTAGCTGAGTTTGTTACTAATAAGTTGAGTGGAATATGAATGTGTAATAGTTTACTTTACATGATAAGATGAATTGACAAAATAATTCAAGCTAATCCAATATTTACTTTGATGGATAAATGATTAATTGATTAATTTTGAACCAGTTTGACAATCTTATCCTCAACCAAATACTCAATCTTATGTTTTATCAGTCTAACTTATCACTCAAAGTAAACGACACCCGAATGTTTAGCTACATTACCCAGTTTCAAGCACACTACTTAGATGAAAGATTAAGATAGAGATTAGTGGATAGTTAGCATAGATTCAACTTCAAGATTGAGTTTCTTATGAAGAGTTGTTTCTTGTGAGTTCTAGTACGATAATGTTCTTTGTAATCTAGTCTTTCCGAGTCATCAATAAACAGTTTAGATCGAATCACTTAATTGTCTCGTGTTTATTCTTGATCGTCATCGTTTTCATTCATGCTCATATCTTGGATCGAAGAGTTCTTGCTATTTGTTTTTACATATATAATATGATAATATTACAAATTTTACTTATATGATAAACTAGAAATTATGCACCGCGTAAGACGCGGTGTTTCTATAATTGCCCCGCAAGTTGATGGTGACAAGGTTTTGCTAATAAAAGATGACCAATTTATACAATACATTTTATAAACTACTTTAGTATCTTTCAAGACATTATACATCTATGTAAGCAACGTATTAATCCAAAAGTTGCATCGAGGTACATATATACATACAAAAAAGAACCTCAAAATGCTTCCACACATTAATCCAAAAGTCGCATCGAGACACATAGAATGTACATACAAAAAACAACCTCGGCATGCCACTAACATGTTATTTGAACTCGGTACCATATGTTGTAGCTGTTTTGGTAGAACATATTGGACAATCGTTGCAAGAGTAGTTTTGGTATGAATTATCCAATCTTGCTTTAACTTTTACATTGAAGTATGCATTCTGAACAAAATAAAAAAATATTATATTAATGTAACTTATGTATGTACAGAGTAAAAGATAGTCACCTCATGAGTCTGCAACATCTGTTCCACTTTAGTCGTCTGTGAAGGCTGTTTGGGTGGGCGCGTCACTTTTCTCTCAAAAAAATTAGTATTTTGTACTAAGATATTTATAGCCTCTTCATTCTCCTGCTTCCTATTATAAAATTCTTAAGCAAATTAATAATAAAATTATTTAAAAATTGAAGTTCATAAATGTTACACAAGTTATACGATATACATACCATCCCTCTAATTCAATTACATTTCATCCCCAGAGTCATTTGAGACAATTGATTGAGCATTGGTGGTCATACTCAATCCTATATATTGAGATAAAATATCAGTAATGTATTCCTAATAACTTTTGTGTATTAGTAATATATCTCCACATAAAATTATGCATACCGTAATAAGGCGTGACTAAGAAATTCAACAATAACAACGATGTCCTATTTGAAATAGGTTCCAATTTAGCATATATCTCATCTGCTACAGAATCTTCCCAAAACTTTACCACAAAAGGTTCCAGTCTGCATTTCCATGAAATACATCGGTAAAAGATTATCGTACTTAAAGAAATAGAAATACATAAATCCATCACATATGTAACATACTGTGTATCAATAGCAACATACTCCAAATGACTTTACCGTGTCCTCTAGCTTGCACCAATCGAGCTTCTTGCTTAGCAATAATAATACAAGCAATATCTATACAAAGAAGCAAATTATAACACAAGCAGTATCGAAAATATGACCCAGACAAATCCAAAGAAAGACGGAAAAAGATTAATACCAATCTGCCAATTATTTAGGAAACTAATATAGATTATTGGTGACCCCTCGCCATTGTGAGTCCAAAGCCACATATATATGTAAGGGAGATAATATCCCAAAACTCTAGCCCCCCCTTTCTACATAATTGCCTGCGAAAACTCCAAACGGCTCCTTTGCCCCTCAATCAATTTTTTATCCAATGCAGTCCACAATGTGGCATAAATGTTTATATAAGAATAAATTAGTTCGTTTTCAGCCTAGTGGATGGAAAATACCAACATTTAAACAATAGGTGGATGATTGGAGACGGAAACTAACTACCTCATAATAAGCCGGCGAAGAAATGGATTGGATAAAAGTTGAGCCCAGATGAGATCTAGATCAGTCGAAGTACAAAGAATCTACTCCCATTTGGATAAAGCAGTGGAGAGAATGCTTTCTATGATGTTGTACATATCCTGATAATAGATCATTTAACAGAATCAGCTAGATAGTAAAGGAGATAATTTCTGACAAAGATTAATGATCAAAAGTTCACTGACCATGTCATCTTCAGTTAAGTTATAATCAGTTAATTGGCAGAAAGCTAGTAATGGAGCAGTCAGGAAGAAAGTGAACTGACTTCCATGGTGTGCCATATCAACACCACTTGAATTCTTGAATGAAGGACTCAAAGGAGAAAGAAACATAGCAGCAGGTTCACCCCTTTCTACTCCACGTAAAACCATAACATTTTGCACATTAGCCCAACAATCAAATTTGTACTTTGAAGCAAAATTTTCTACAAAGACTATGCTTGATTCACATCAGCAGTATATTCATCAAATGTTTATTTACATACCACTAAACTGCAATTGCCTCTGATTTAAGCAGAGAAAGGAACACTGAGACAAAAAAAGATGTTATATACAGAGCCCGGACAGGCTGGCCTAGTACCTCATCAAAAGTGGCATAAGGGAATCAACGGTATACATGCAAATCAAGCAGCTGTATAGATATCGCCAACACCAGATTAAGAACAGATTAAGTCAAAGACTTTCCGGCGGAAATTCCACCAGTACAAGTTAGAGTAGAATCTACAAAAATCTATACAAAAAAACCCAGCCTCGATTGCTCGGACTCAGCAAGACTCTATTTTTCTGTGAAGCTGGGGACCAAGTGTTCAAAAATCTCTTCTACCCCTCAATCAACACTGTGAAAGCCACCGCCGGGCCGCCGGTACCCCCAACTCAACCTTCATACAAACCACACAAACGCAAAAAGACCAGCCTCAATTGCTCGAAATCGGGCAAGACTCGATTTTTTTTGTGAAACGGGGAGGAGGGGTCACCAACAAACTCAGTTTTAGAAAAGAAGGAACTATAACTCCAGCCGAAAAGAAATGAAAGAAAAGAAAAATAAAGGAGTTGAGAGTGAACCATAGAACTTAAGCAAGAGAGGGAACACCGCACAGTTGGCCAAGAGGAGCTGCTGCTCGAGCCACGCTTACCAATCTCGAAAACAACTCACCATTCCCTCAAGTTAAACAACAATTTCAAATCTCGAACTCCATTTTAGTTTATGAAAATGCTAATGAAACCTAGTATCCTAAGTATGAAATATGAGGCTGAATCGAACAAATGAATTAGGATATGCACCCTTCATAATGTTAAAAAAATAAGTATTCTCTGCCCCCTCAATCAACACTATGAAAGCCGCCGTTGGCGCCGCCGATACCCCCAACTCAAATATCACACCGACTACACAAACAGAAAAAGCCCAACCTCGATTGCTCGAACTCGGGCAAGACTTGATTTTTTCGTGAAGCT
Organism: Salvia sclarea; assembly: GCA_036873715.1. Taxonomy (NCBI): domain Eukaryota; kingdom Viridiplantae; phylum Streptophyta; class Magnoliopsida; order Lamiales; family Lamiaceae; genus Salvia; species Salvia sclarea. Next base: position 1,855,508 of record JAYJMF010000031.1, on the reverse strand, counting down.
GGACCAAGTTTTCAAAAATTAGACTATTCTCTTTCTTAATGAGAGAGTTGAAGAAATTGGGTGAAAATTTGTGGTATGTGTTCATCAATGATTTAGTAGAAAACGAATCCGAAAGAAAAATCCTCGTATTTTCTGTCAGCAATCCTCGACTAACTCTGCTATTTCTCTCTGAATCCTACTCGCATTTGCGCTACCATTAGAAATCCAGAAAACTTTAATTCATCGAATATTGAGAAACAAATTCTAGAATTACCACAAATCATCATAAAATAGGTTTAAGAAATTAGAAGCTTATCTTTTTGTTGCTTCAATGAATATCTTTTGTGATTTTGGCTAATTCATCTTCACTCTTGCATGTTGAAATTGCAGAATTCGAAAATGGTGTTTGAACAGAACGCAGAATGCAAAACACGAGTAGATAGTGCGGTAATCATGTGACACATGGATTTTCATTATTCTCATTTTGTAGAATAGCCCCCAAATTTTGCAGAATAGCCCCCAAAATATCACAAAATTACATTAATTTCCATAGTTACTCATTCTACAGTAACCCACTCTCTCTCTTATTAAGATTGTTAAATTAAATTATGACGCGGCCATTAATAGCTGCAAATTCACAAAATATGCAATGCACCAACATGTGTTGCATAGGTGCAGGGTGGACATGCAGAGATACGAAATTGTATAATATGTAAATTAAAAATCTATATTAGTTGTATGCTTATTAAATAATTTTTTTATTTTATAGTAAATTAAAATGTCACATTTCAACTAAGAAAAAGTAAAAATTTAAATAAAAATAATCAGCTAATAATGTTTAATTACATTATTAGAAAACAATATACATATAAATACATCTAAAAAAATTATTTGATACTTAATTAAAATTTTGTTAAATTAGTAGTACTAAAATAACCCCCAAAATAAGAAAATTTAGAAATAACCGTTTATTGCCCTACTCTGCTCGACGACGTTGGTGCCGCGCTGCTCGCCTTGTTTACTTCAAACAGTAAGCAAAATCTCTACAGTTTGAGAAAAATCCCATAATTTAATACATGAAGAAGAAACTGCTCCAATGAACAAACTCAATACTCAGTAAATACAGCCATGGCGTCGCGCTTCAGCTCCAAATTCGCGCCAAAATGTAATCTTTCTCCCAAAAAACTTCCCAAAACCAGAGCTCCGCCGCCGTCAGATGACCCCAACAATTTCGCCCAAATTCCCAGAAACAGCAGCAAATTCAACACCTCTTCTCATGGTATCTCTCTCTTTCCTGTGCATTTTCGTGAAAAAGTTCAATTTTTTTGTATAATTTGGTTGGGATTATTGAACAGGTAAAGAAGCGGTAAGAAGTGTGTATGCAATTCTCACAATCGATCGATGGGAGTCGCTGAATTGCATGAGTTACAAAACGGCGTCGCTGAGACGAGTTCACGGGAGGTTAGCTCTCAAATTCTTGAAATGGGTTGTGAAGCAGCCAGGTTTGGAGCTCACTCACATAACTCACTTGTATTGCATCACCACTCACATTCTCGTTAGAGCAAGAATGTACGATTGTGCTAAGTCGATTTTGAGGTATTTAATGGAGACGGGTTTAGGATCGAGTTCTGTTTTTGATGGTTTAATGGATACTTATCCTCTCTGTAATTCAAACCCTGCTGTTTTTGATCTTTTGATAAGGGCTTATGTGGGAATGGGGGCAACTGGTGATGCTTTAGAGGCCTTTCGTTTGATGTGTTCGAGGGGGTTCAGGCCGTCGGTGTTTACTTGCAATATGATTCTTGCAGCAATGGCTAAGGCGCGGCGTGTTGAGCCCGTTTGGCTGTTTTTTGGAGAGGTTATTGAGAATGGTGTGTGTCCGAATGTTGCCACGTTTAACATAGTGTTGAATGTGCTTTGTGGGGAGGGGAAGTTGAAGAAGGCGAGTTATTTGCTAGGGAAAATGGAGGAGAGTGGTTATGCCCCGACTTTGGTGAGTTATAACACGATGCTGAGTTGGTATTGTAAGAAGGGGAGGCATAAAGAAGGTATTCAGCTTTTGGATCACATGAGTTCCCGTGGAATCGAGGGAGATGTGTGTACATATAATGTGCTTATAGATGATTTGTGTAAGTATGGTAGAAGTGCTAGAGGGTATCTAGTCTTGAAAAAGATGCAGAAGAAGATGGTAAGCCCTAATGTGGTCACGTATAATACTTTGATAAATGGATTTGTTAAAGAGGGGAAGATTGGGGTCGCTGGGAAAGTTTATGATAAGATGTGTAAGGTTGGTGTTCGACCGAATTGTGTCACTTATAATGCACTTATTGATGGACATTGTCGTATGGGAAATTTTGTCGAAGCTTATGGACTTCTCAATGAAATGCAAGCAAAGGGATTGAGGCCTAACCGGGTTACTTATGGATCTCTTTTGGATGGACTCTGTAAGCATGGAAAGTTATGTTCTGCGAGAAATCTAGTTTCGAGGATAAAGCTGGATGGAGTTACCCTCAACTCTATAATGTATACTTCGCTAATGGATGGAGCGTGTGGAAGTGGCGAGCTAGCTGAGGCTATGGAGTTGTATAATGGCATGTTGAGGGACAATATGCATCCCGATGTTGTCACGTATTCAGTTCTTGTAAATGGATTTTCTAAAGCTGGGAGGATAAATCATGCAAAGGAAGTAATATGTAAAATAGTTAGATCTGGGATCGGAATGAACAAAATTGTGTATTCTACTATCATTTGCAATTTATGCAGACTGGGAGATATCGATGAAGCAATCAGATTTTACACCATGATGCTTCGTAGCGGTCACTTTCCGGATGTTTTCGTTTGTAACTTGTTGATATCCACTCTTTGTAGAAATAGAAATGTGGCGGAGGCGGAGGAATTCATGCATCACGTCCATAGAATTGGTATCACCAACTCTGCTACGTTCGATGCAATTATTGGTGGTTGTGTAAATAATGGAGAATTGTTGAGAGCATTCGAATTTTTAGATGAAATGGTTAAAGTTGGCTACAAACCTAGTGCCATCACATATGGAAGTTTACTGAAGGGACTGTGCAAAGGAGCTAATCTCGAGGATGCACTCGACTTCTTTAGTAAGCTTCGCCGAATTCCTCATGCTACGGACATTGTAACCTACAACACGATGCTGGCTGAGTTATTTGCGCGAGGCAATTCTGAATTGGCTCTGAGTCTTATTGATGAGATGGTTGAAGCTGACATTTTTCCTGATAGTTATACTTATAGTTGTCTGATTGCCAGTTTATGTAAAACTGGGAATGTGTTCAATGCGATTCTTCTGTTGGACAGGGGGGTACAACGAGGGTCTCTCTCTCCAAACCAGTTTATGTATTCAAGTATAATTAGTGGACTCGTCAAGATTGGCCATGGACGAGCTGGCATTTACTATTTTGACGATGTGATGAAGCAAGGCCTGAATCCAGATATAGTTACTCTCAATGCAGTTCTTGATGCTTGTTCGAGGACGGGAGAGCTTGATAAGTTGGACTATGTCTTGTCGTTGATGGACACCCGGAGTTTAAACCCTAGTTTGACAACCTATAACATTCTCTTGCACGGGGAATCGGTACGGAGAAATATTTCTGGTTGCTTCGCGTTGTATGATGCCATCTTGAGAAACAGTTATGTTCCCGATAAATTTACTTGCCATTTTATTGTTCTCGGGCTGTGTAAATCAGGAATGCTGGACATTGGGGCTAAGTTTCTGAAGATGATGATCGCGAAGGGGACTGTTACGGATTGTTTTACGTTTGATATGCTTATAACAGCGTATAGTCAGAGAGGCGAAATGTCAAAAGCCTTTGATTTGCTGAATTTCATGAAGTCTGTTGGGGGTTCGCCTAGTGAGGATACTTTCTCTTCTATCTTTAATGGTCTTAAGAGAATTTCACGATGTCGTGAATCCCGAGTTTTACTTCATGGGATGATGGAGAATGGTTTTCATCCGACAATCAGACAGTACTGCAGATTGATCGCGAGCATGTGTAAATCTGGAGATATACGGGGAGCTTTCAAACTTAAAGATGAGATGGAGGCTCTTGGCGTGAGCTCTCGCCAGGTGGCTGAGAGCGCATTGATTAGGGGGCTCGTGCAGAGTGGGAAAACGGAGGACGGGATGGTTGTGCTTAAATGCATGTTGATGAGCAAGCTCGTTCCGACCGTTGCAACCTTCACGACAGTCATTCACGAGTTATTGAAAGAATCTAAACTGTCTGAGGCAATGAATTTGAAACATCTAATGGAAAAACATGGAGCTAAACCCGATGATGTGACTTACAACGTGCTTCTCACTAGCTTCTGTCGGAGTGGTGATTTTGCTCATGTATTCATGCTGTATGATGAGATGAAACGGAAGAATGTCGAACCTAATGCCAACACGTTTCCTATCCTGATTGAGGCTATTCTTGGTGAGAACAATTCTGTTAGAGGCGAAAAGCTTTTGGTCGAATTGGAGGAGAGAGGATTCGTTAGCCAGAGTTCGACTGATGAAACTTGGGATCGAAGATTGGCTGATGCTGTGGCGATTGTAAACCTCATGAAGGGTAAAAAAGAAGGACCGGTGGCAGCAGGAAAATAGTTGAGACTCATTGATTTGCTAGAAACGAGCCCAGAATTCCACGGCTGCTGAAGCTAGTGTTAGGAACAGGAAAATCAGAGCTTCTCTGATATTCTTGGTGGCCTTTCATCTCTGGTTTAACGGCTTCTTAAGGTAGCACTTCAAGTTTTCTCTATTTTGCAATGTTCTTAGATTGCTTCTGATTTTTGAATGAATCGACTTCGTGTGGCACTGGTCCCAGGCTCCAGAAATTTATAGTTCACCTTTAGAGTTTTTATGATCTGAATGCAACACTTAGAGTTTAATAAACAGGCAACGGTTCATTTGTGGGCAACAGGAGGAAGGGTCTTAGACGTTTGCTGGTCCGAGATATTTACCTTTAAGACTAAAGTCGAGTGACTAAACTCATTAATCCTACTGAGAAGGATTCTCGAGATCACGATGCATCGCATCTTGAAGCATCTGATTGATCAGGTATTATTATCTTGTGAGTCTAGACATAAAAAGAGAATATTTCTGAAAAATGGCCATTGTTATTACCTTTTGCTACTGTAGGTGGAGCAGAAAAGGAGAGAAGATGCACCTTTCTCCCCTCTTGTTCATCAATCAGCAGATTCATTTCTTCAGGTTTGTGTTTCTGAATCCAAATTGTTCATACTTCTATGTGTGATGAGACATAATTTAATCGATTATCATGACTGAACTCGTATGCAGCTTAAAAGGTCCAGTCTTGATATGCTGTAGTTTTGCATCTCGAAGAAGAATGCTGCAAAGCCTAAATGAAAACTAGTGGCTGTTGATGCAGAAAATCATCCTGCTGGAAACGGGACGGTGAATATTGTAAACGAAGAAAGACAGCTCTTGAAGTTCGGCGAAAACCAGCAAAGCTTGGTTCTCAAGGAATTGACCCATTTTTGGAATCAGAATACTAAATTCAAATTCAATATAGCCTTCTTCTTTTCCCATTGTTGTATATATATAAACTAGTGAGGAATGTGCTTAGCAGTAGCAATATTTTTCAGTATGGAAAACTGTGAAACATAAAGAACTCAAATTTGCTGAGAATATAATTTATCAATGAAATGAAATGTGATGTTATTTATAGTTTATTGTTGATTTTACTTTCTCAAACTCAATTCTGAGATGTTGGCTGATTTATTTGCTCTGCTCTTGGTTTTCTTAACATTTAATTTAAGACAGTTGGAGGGAAGGAAAGTGATTAATTAGCGTTTTAGTTTTTTCATTCAACACAAATCTTCTAGTAACAATATGTGCACTAATCTACTAGTTTCTATTTTTTTTTTAACTTTTCATCTTTTATTTTCGTACATAACTTTTTAACAAAAAGATGTTATAGAATATTGGCACCTTCATTCAAAACTTTAACACTAACCTTTCTTTTTTTCTTTTTTCACTAGTTGCTGTCTAATCTAACTAACCTCTGTAACAATCAAAACTAAAAACATGAAGAGATCATCTTCCCTCAACCTTGTTGCAGCTTATCGACCCGACGACCATGGCGTTGGGGTCTTGGTTCCCTCCACAGCTCAGCACTCTAACCACCTCCCACAGCCCTCTGCTCTCCACCTTCTCGTCGTGGCTCGTGGTGGGGCCATGGCGGCTGCTCTGCCTGCTCTTGATATCCCTCGGCTCCATCTTACTCGAAAATCTCGAGATCCCAGTCAAGAAAAAGAGCCAGCTTGCCTTCCCAGATGGTGAGGATGTCAATATAGGCATCTTGTACATTTTCTTGGATGCTTGGGTAGTTGCACCCTTGTTGCTCTTGCTCTTGGAGCCAACCCTCCACCTAAACAATCCCCATTCGCGCCTTTTCTTGGCCCCCGTTGCTTGCTTGGCGTCGGCCTCTTTGGGTGGGACGAGCCCCGGACCCGGTGGTTGCTTGTATTGGATGATCTTCGTGGAGTGGGTGACGTCGTGGCTGAAGAACTCGAAGTAGTCATCGTGGTCGTCGGAGGACATGGATGTTGAGCCTTGTGATTCAATGGAGAGATCCTCATACAATGGGAGATCACACAAAGAAAGTGTGTCATCTAATTCATCATTTGTGTCATGCATGTCCAAAAATGAGTCTTGAACCAACATTTTTGGGGTTGTGTGTGTGTTTTGGTTTGGTTTGGTGGGATTTATGTTGTGACTTGGGATGTTGGGAGGGTTATTGGAGTTTATATATGCAAAAGGGTTTTTGTGAGAGACAAAGGTAGTGGGACATGAAAAGGATTGGTGTGTGTTTTGACTAAAAAATAATCAAGAAATGGGTTGGGTGATTTTTGGCTTTCTTCTAGATCACCAAAAGAAGTTAAAAAGGGATCTTTAATTTATAAAAATAGAGTTTGATTATTGGGTGGTTTTCTAGAAGGGCATGCAATAGCAATAGGTGACATGTCAGGTTATGCTATTTTCTAACTATTATTGTTGGCCAAGTATGAATAATATTCTAAATTTGGGATTGGAATAGTCCAAACATATGAGATTTGAGCATATGATTATTGATTGATTAGAATGAATCTTCTATCCTAAAAGTACTTTAACTCTGTCTATTTTGAGGATTTGTAATTTTGGACTGAGTGTTTTGATGCTCTATAAAACAAATTTTGGTTTATACAATTATTTAAAATGACGAAAATCTCATAGCAAAAACAAACATTTAATTAAGTAAATGAAGCAAAAAGCAAAGATTTTATTATAAATATCTAGTGGTTAGCACAAAGGGACTGTTACACCGGCTTGTAAAAAAATTATCAATCTTTTTTCAAGACGCATCACGATAGAAGAGGTTGTAAGTCCAAATTTGATAAAATCAAATATCTATGAATTTATTTGCCACATTAATTATCACTGTAGAAAATTTCTCAATTGTTTGAGTTGGTTATTCGATAAACGTCTGATACGGCACCGGATCAAGGACTCGTATAGTCACAATTTTGAGCATGTGTCTACTCCGATTCTCTCGATCCTCGAGAAGAAACACAAATAATATTCTCATTCAATTCCTAAACCGCATAATACAATTCGATATATATAAAAGTAGGAAACCCTAGACGCACCCCTAATGGGTTCCAACTCAACGACGGGCTGATAAACATCACAATACCCCTTTATATTAACTAACTACTTAATGGAAATACTATGAATAACCATAATACTAATACCTATCATTCCCAACCTCTTCAAAACCACCTTGTCCTCGGGGTGGAGGCTCAAAGGCTCCCGGTAAACCTCCTCAAGCATATAGAATTTGAAAACAGCTCTCCTCCGATGCATGACAAATTTGTCTCCATCTCCATCACCATCTATGTGTAGGAATCCTTGTGGAAAATCAATATGCTCCAATACCACACTACTAAATAGATCAATAGTAGGAACGATATCTCCATCGATGAATCGAAAGAGGAGTAGAAACAACTTCTTTGACGGCAAGAGGCGTCAGTTGTCCCTCATCAGCAGCTTCAACTTGCAACACAGAATTAATCGATGGCAAGTGAATCTTTGATTCAACCTCTGACACAAGAGTCACAACAAATCTTCGTTTCCATATTAGAATCAACAAATTCATCAACAATAATCCTCTGTATCCAATTCAGAGCTAATTAATTCATCCTCAACTTTATTCATCTCAAGCTTCAAACCTTCTAATCTAGATCCACGAAATAGAGCAGATATAAAAGCTTCTTTCAGTGAAGTAGGTCGATTAAGTTGCAGTTCTCTACGAATTTCGGGTTTCAGACCAACTATAAAGAAACCAATTAATATCAATTCCGACATATTCGTGACTATGCGACTCAAGAACTCAAACTCAATCTGATAATCCAAAACAGATGTAGTTTGATATAGCTTGAATACTTTGTTCTGAGCTTCAAAAGAAGAATCATTACGCAACAATCTCTCTTGAGTTTGAATTTCCTCCATATTATTCGACTAACCACAATTTCTAAAGCATCTACAATGGCCACAACAAAAATCAAACCCCAAAAAAATTGAATATGCTAACCCACCGAACAAACAAATCGGAAATCTCTTTTTTTTTTTTTTTTTCCTTTCTTTTTTCCTTTTTTTTATTCCCCTTTCAAAACAATAAAGAAAATGATAGATTGATACCTCCCTTGATACATTTCGCTCGGAAATCTCTCAATGAAAGCACCAGTTGATACGATTCCGAATTAGGGACTCGTATCGTCGCACAACTTCGATATATATATATCACTAAAAGAAATTAGGCGATTACCGACGGAATTTTCCGTCGGTAAAACACCAAATTTCCGTCGGTAATGTGTTTACCGACGGAATACCGACGGAAATCGTTTCGTCGGTAAAGGCTTCGTCGGTAAATTATTACCGACGGAAAAGGTGTCCGTCGGTAAATTTACCGACGGAAATACCGATGGAAGTAGCCGTCGGCCGCCGTCTCCGGCCGACGAGCTCCGGCGGACTAACGGCGACGGAAACGTCCGTCGGTATAAACGCCTCCGGCGATTCCGTCGGTAATCGCCGCCGGCGATTCCGTCGGCAATTCCGTCGGTATTACCGACGGAATAATGTCCGTCGGTAATCGCCGTTGGCGATTCCATCGGCAATTCCGTCGGTATTACCGACGGAATTTTGTCCGTCGGTAATCGCCGCCGGCGATTCCGTCGGTAATTCCGTCGGTAATTTAAAAAAAAATGATTTTATTTGACCTCGTTCTCGACTAATTCCAATTGAACATTATACCACACAAAATGAAATGCAATCAATGTCCATCATATTCATTTATATAAAATCGAAATCGAAATCCAATTAAAACAAATATTACGAATCCAATCCTAAAAAAACATAATATCTGATAATAGTACGAAGTGTTAGCATCTAAAGAGTATCATCATAATACAAGTCAA
>JAYJMF010000031.1:1807163-1819848 GCA_036873715.1 Salvia sclarea | reverse complement strand
GTATCCAGTTGTTGCACAAATATATATAATTGTTACACTGTGATAATGTTGCACAGAACGTATAAAGTTGTTGCACAATGTTGTGCAACAACTTTGTTGATATTGTGCAAAACAATTATACATTTTATGCAATTATCGTAATATTTCGCACCTTCTACGGAAAAATGCCTTTTCACGGTAACCCACCCCTATATATACCGTGAGAAGGTATTTTTCGTGAGAATGTGCGAAATATTACAGACGTTGCACAAAATACAACTGGATACATTTTGTGCAACAATTGAACACACTTTGTGCAATAATATTTATGTATAAATAAATCATTGCACAAACAGTTAAAACATTTGCATAATCTGAACAGATCTGATCCATTGATCTCCCAAGATCAATGGACGAAAATCCTTCTTATTTCTCACGAAATAAGGCCTTCTTACTTGAACCAACCCCTATATATATATATATATTGGGGTGTGTGTGTGTGTGAAGAACTCTATATTAATTAAACTAAAAATTACTTTATTATGTACATTAATATACTGATTTAATTATCACACTTTGGTATATTACAATACGAGAATGATGGAGGGAGTATGGCATTACATAATTGAAATATGTCTTTGCCAAGTTTTTCTTAGAAATATTTTAAAATTAATTAATTATTAAGTTATTTATATTCTAAGAATGTTTAGGACAATCAACTCCTATAAATTATAATCAAATTAACTACAACTTTATAAATGAAAATTGACTATAAAATTACAAGTTACATATAAGAGAATTAAACTAAAATTAATTAGGTGCGGAGCCGCGTGGTGATGAGCATCAAATTATTTTTATAAAATTGCTAAATGCTTTATATTTATGCAAATTATTGTGCATAATCTTCTTCCATCAAATCAAATCACATAAAAAATGATTCTAAATCTCCAACTCAAAATTTCAAAATCCCAAGTCCTTCTGGTGAATTTTTCTGTCAATGCCCCTCCTAAAATAAAAGAAAGTGAATACAAAATAAATAAAAAAATTATTGAGGTGCTCAACTCCAATTATTTTAAGAATTTGCAATGAAACGCGGCGTGTACGTGACCATACTATTTATTTAATTTAATAAAAAAATATTAGTAACTACCCAAAAGCCTAAAATAAATATACTCTTTTTATGAGAGATGACGTCATCGGCTTATATCATTTCTCAAAAATTGTTTCGTCACACGAAGTGACGAAAGTTGAATGTGATTGCTTATATATAAAATCATTCTAATGGAATCAATTTTTATTTATTTATTTAGTCTTTATTATAAATATAATAAACATTTATTTAATGCTTCCTGTTCCCTCACCTCGACCGCATCTCCCTCGTCTATTTAAGCCTTTTGCGTTTTCATGTGCAATCACAGATTCGAATTCAGTAGAAAGCAGCAGTCACTGAATATTCATATTTTTTCATACCAGGTTGATTTCACTGCTTTTTTTTTTCTTTCCAAATCCACACATAATGATTAGATTACTCCTTGCTGCTTTCTGGTTTACGCTTTTTCAGCAGCATAGGTTAATCAATTAATTAATTAAGATACATGCAAATATGCGTCGAATTAGTTGCTAATGCTGATTTATTTGGATCTGAAACAGTTTGCAGAAGCTTCTGATCGGTTTCTATGGCGACGAAGATAATCAGCGGCACGCAATTCTCGAGCTTGCCGGCGAGCTACATCCGCGGCGAGGCGGAGCGGCCGAGGCTGAGCGAAGTGGATGCGTTGGATAATATTCCTCTCATCGACCTCAGCTGCGGCGATTGGAGCCTTGTGATTCGCCAAATCGGAGAAGCCTGCCGCGATTATGGCTTCTTTCAGGTAGGTAGTTCGTGATTTCGTCATCTTCTTCTTCTTCTTCTCGATGCGTCTGCTTCGATTGAGGTTGATCTGGTTTGGATTAGTGATTTGTGAATCAGAATTAGGATTTAATTGCGCGAAAATGCACTGGAGCGTGCTTCTGCTGCTGCTTCTTCTTCTCGATGCTTCCACTTAGATTAGTGACTGATTAATCACAATTAGGAGTTAATTACGCGAATGCACTGGAACATGCTTCTGCTTCTTCTTCTCGATGCATCCACTTCGATTAAGTTTCATCCGAATTCGATAAGTGATTTATGAATCACAGTTAGGATTCAATTCTGCCAATGCGCGCGCTGGAAAGTGCACTTCGATTTTAAGGTTAATCTGAGTCCGATTAGTGACTGATTAATCACGATTAGGAGTTGATTCTGCAAATGCACTGTAGCGAGCTTCTTCTTCGTCGCCTTTTAAAATAAAATAATATTGAATTGATGTGTTTAGGTGATTAATCATGGAGTTATGAGTCACAATTAGGATTTAATTACGAAAATGCACTGAAACGTGCTTCTGCTTCTTTCTTCTTCTTCTCGATGCATCCACTTGGATTAGTGATTTAATTATGCAAATTGAATTGATGTTTAGGTGATTAATCACGGAGTGAGGAAGGAGGCAATAAATCAAATTCTGGAAACGAGCCACGAGTTCTTCAATCTGAGCGTGGAGGAGAAGATGAAGCTCTACTCCGACGATCCTTCTAGAACCATGCGCCTCTCCTCCAGCTTCAACGTCAAAAAGGAAACCGTCCACAACTGGCGCGACTACCTCCGCCTCCATTGCTACCCCTTGGAGAAATACTCGCCGGAGTGGCCCGATCTCCCTTCCTCCTTCAAGTAATCATCAAATTCCTCCGATTGAAATTGAAATTCTGAGATCCGAGATCTGAAAAATCTGATTTGCAGGGAGGTGGTGGGCGGCTACTGCGGCGAGATCCGGCGGCTGGGGATGAGGCTGGAGGAGGCGATCTCGGAGAGCTTGGGGCTGGAGAAGGGGTGTTTGAGGGGGATTTTGGGAGGGGATGAGCAGGGGCAGCACATGGCGCTGAATTATTATCCGGCGTGCCCGGAGCCGGAGCTGACGTACGGATTGCCGGCGCACACGGATCCCAACGCCATCACCATTCTGCTGCAGGATATGGCGGTGGCGGGATTGCAGATTCTCTATAAAGGGAGGTGGTTGGCGGTGAAGCCGCACCCCGACGCCTTCGTCATCAACATCGGCGATCAGATTCAGGTACACACACGCTTCATATCCTTCGTGATTCAAATAAATTTAATTAATTTGAGGTGTCAGTATTTTTGTATATATATATCATAATAGTGTGATGAAACAACGTTATTTTACTGTATTATACATAATATTGTCACAAAGTGACATAATTCTATACATAATATTGTCACATAGTGACATAATTAATTCCTCCGTTCCGCGACCTTTAAAATTTCTACATTTAATTATTAAAAAAAAAAAAAAACACTACATTTGTCCTACTCGAAACATTCCATTTCTTTTGAGAATGGTTACCTGGCTAGGATAATATTAATTTGGAATAAAAATGGTGTTTCATCATATTAGTATAGTTCAAAAATGGAGATAGCCCATCAACTTTTTTTAGTAGATTAAATAATACTCCATCCATTTCTAAAATATAGGCTCATTTTTTCATTTTTGTTCGTTCCGAAAGTATAGGCTCATTACGTTTATATTAAAATACTTTACCTTTTTATCTCAATTTTTTATATTATTTACATGCATTTTTAATTAATATACCTCTCCTTTTTATTAACTGGGACCTTTTCTCCTTTCAATAATATTCGTATCCCTTTGCCTCAAGCACACTTGGCGGTCATTCATTGAGTTAGGACCTTTGTGCCAAAATTGATTTCTAATTTGTTAGTTTTGGATACAACTAGACTATTACTATCTTATATCCAATTAAATAAAATGTAAAAATATTACTAAATATTAATCTAGTCTTATAATTTAAAATAAATAAAGTTATTACAAATATATCAAAATATAAAAGAACATACACTTTTATAATAGTAATAATAGATACTAATACATATCGAGCATGAATATTTAAAATGCATGTATTTCAATTTTGTGCAGGCTGTGAGCAACGGCAAGTACAAAAGCGTGTGGCATCGTGCCGTTGTCAACGCTCATAAGCCAAGACTATCGGTAGCTTCATTCCTCGTCCCCTCCGACGCCGCCATAATCCGGTCTCCGGAGGCGCTGAGGGACGGGGACGAGGAGAATATCTACAAAGATTTTACGTACGCGGAGTATTATAAGACGTTCTGGAGTCGCGACTTGGATCAAAAACATTGTCTCGAGTTTTTCAAGAACTAGCTAGTGTTAATTCCTCCATAGACTACATGAATATATATGGCTATGATTATAAGTATATCCCTCTAGGAAGATTTGGGTAACATGTTGTAGTGATAGCTTTCACAATCGTTTAGTGAGTTGTTACTTCTAAGAAGTTTTCTCCTAGTATTTATAAACGCCTAGTGATAGCTTTCACAATCTTTTAGTGAGTTGTTACAATCTTTTAGTGAGTTGTTACTTCTAAGGCTCCGTTCTCTTTGATGGATAAATTATCATGGGAAATTAATGAGGGAAAAGAGAACATTTGCCCTTTAAATTTTCCCTTCTTTTCCATCTCCTTCTCTAAAAAAATGAGTTTTATTCTTTCTTCCTCCTCCTTTTCACTCAAATGGAAGGATAATATTATCCCACTTGCAAAGAGTGAAAATATTATCCTTCTATTGGAGTGAAAAGGAGGAAGAAAGATTAAAATTCTTTTTCTTAGACAAGGGAATGAAAAAGAAGGGAAAATTTAAAGGCAAAATGTTTTCGTATCCCTCTTTTTCACATGATAATTTTTCATCAAAGAGAACGCAACCTAAATGAATGATTGAACAGATAAGACCCTTCCTTCGCAGATGTAATAAGAAATTTACCCACCATTTTCTAAGGATTTTCATCTACAAAAGATGATATGGGCAAAAAAAAAGGAATACAATATCTAAAGAAAATATACATATACATTATACCGAATCACCCAAAATCCATGCATATAGAAAGAAAATAAAATCATGATGATTTGTTCAAGAAAAACAATATCAAAGACCAACAATTTTGTTCCAGTATAAATGATCATAAAATTTAATCCTGCATCTGATCGACTCGAGTACTGCAACCTCCTATTTACAGCTAAGTCGGTGATGGGGGTGTCGCCATGAATGCCTCCCTCGTCTACTCAATAACTTGTTCTCGTTGAAGATATGAACATACTTAAAGGAAAACACCACCCACCTTTGCCGTGCCAAGTTCTAACTCCATCAAGGGTAGAGACATAAGGTGCCTAGTGCCTAACGCGTTATACAACATCGATAGGAAGTGAACTTCATATGATGGTGAAGCTTTAATTACTCTTCACTACATACAAATCTACAATCTAGACTTGAAATTAAGTTGATGCTCTTGACATTCTACCATGGCTCAAACTCGCACTAAAAAGCCATGACTAAGAGACCGAGCAGAATGAGCATAACAGCATAACTATAGACTTGACTTAGTAGAATCACCAAAACGAAACACAAATGAAGCTGATGTTCTTGACATTCTAAAAAGCAATGGCTCAAACTCGCACTAAAAAGCATGGCTGAGAGTTCGAGCAGCTCACAAGGTAAAGAATCGAATAGATTTTGAAAGAGCTACACAATTACTATAACTAGCTAGAGATAAGGCCGACCACATTTAAGACTACACATATAACATGTTTTCATTTCAATGGCTCCTTTACCATCTATATGACGTACAATTCCAAGTTCCAGGATTTGAGTTCCTCTGTTTTCAGCTGCTTTCATCATCAACAACACAAGCTGAAGGAGAAAGAAGATATTATGAGGGGCTGGCACGTCGATTACTCATAGCTTGTCAATCAATACGTTCACACACGGTTCTGAATTATAAGGGCTAACAGATTCATACTTCTAGGTTGTTAATCAATGTATACGCACCCACGGGTTACAATCAGCTGCAGATATCGAACTGAGGTTAATTCGAACTAGAAGGAAGAACTATTAGGGCTAACGAAATAACGAATTCATACAGTAGTTCTTCAATCAGTACGTTTTACACCTCGATTTATAGCAGGTCGGAATGAGGTTGGAACTAACACACAAATTATAATGCTCTAGATTCATAGCTACAATGAGCTACATAGATTGAGCTAACGTTGGAATTTCAAGCACTAAATTATCAAATTTCAATCAATGGAAACTAAACTCATCCTTGATGTTCATCAAGTAGCAATACATATACATCTCTTCGAAATTTCTTAAACAATATGTGAAGACAATGAACAGCAAAGCATAATAGCAACAAACTTTTTCCTAATCACAATTCACAATAAAATCAAAATCAATAGATATTAGCGATTTTGTTAGGATCACGAAAAGCTTCATCGATTATTAGAATCGCAACCCTACTAAAAAGTTTTAAAAAAAAAAAAAAAAAAAAAAAAAAAAAAAAAAAAAAAAACCAATTCAAATTCTGTTCTCAATTCTACTAACTCTGCAGCAAAATTCAATCCAACACACACAACACACACCACAAATCCAACGATGAAGAGAGCGGTTACCTCCACAGCAGAAACAACAGTAACAGCACGAGAGCATCATGAGAATTTCTCTCAATATCACAGCAGTTCCTCCACAGCCTGAAGCCTCCGAATCGCTCTTCTCTGTTTCCAGAAGCTTCTGCTGGCTGCAATCGGATTGATTTCGCTGCTGCTGCTGCTGCCGCTTCTCGATGTTCATTCGATTGAGATTCCATTCCAGTTTCTTCAAGTAATTCTCCTTGAACGAGTCCCTCAGCCTCATGGTCGGCCATAGATGCATCTTCTTTTTCGCACCGAAATAATCTCCGAAACCGAAAGCAAAAAGAAAATGAAAACAGAAATGAAAATGAAAATTGGGGATTAATAAATTGACGATGAAGAAGATGATAATCAGTCAGTGTCGTGGACTCGAGTGTAAAAATCGTCAGCAGCAGCGCAAGCCAATCGGGGATTGTTTCTTCCAAAATTTGTTCACTTATTGAGGTTATTATATTGGATAATTATTTTTTCTTTTGCTTTTTTGAAGCATTATTGCACATGGATAAGATAATGACAAATATGGGTGTTTGAGTAATGTTTATATATTATACATATTTTACAATTTCAACTTCACATTTAAAGTTTGGTATATAAATATCAATCTTTATTATTTCTTCAATTTGAACTTCCCCATTACTTTTATTTGCCGCAATAATAATGTGTACATCTATGTGAACCGAAAACGTGGATGGCAACATAAACGGTAAACATGAAGTCGTTTAGTTGTACAATTGAGCAGAAAATTGATACGATTTGATTTGTTGTATTTCAATTTTGTGCTCAATTGCACACTAAATAGCACCAATTACTCTCTTTTACTAGATTTTAGTTAGTGATGGTCGTGTCATCTTTTCGGTCCATACAAATGTTTACATTATCCTTTTTGTTGTTCGAAAATTTGTGGAGGCTCCAATTGCAAACATTAAGAAAAATTTGGTACTTATTTGCAAATGTTTGAAATTGAGATAGATATTATAAAATGAATAAAAATTCGCTATTTATATTGCAATTACTTGTATATAAGTAGATATTTTAGTATCACATTATAAACGAAATTAAGTCAAAACGTATGCATGTATCAATGCCAGGCATTGAGGAGTTCTTTTTATGGTAGAAAGCAAAAGAGTAATCTATCAACTTCTATCAAAATAGTAGATAGCTTTAGGCTTAAGTTTGTTTATGAAACTCTTGCTATCTAATGTGCAAAAGCTTATTGCTATTTTTGAATATCCATAAATAATTATTGTGATATTTTTCTTTACACGTTACAATCATTAATATATATGTAGATGTAATATGATATGAAATGTTGCGCCAATATTCCTACTTAAAAGAAAAGGGGAAAAAATGCAAAATACTACTATTATTTTCTAGATTTTCTAGATTTTCAGGATAGTCATGGCATATTTCTGTTTCATGCTTCACTCAAATTAAACAAAATTAATTTTAGACCATCAGTCCTATTTCTTTCCTAGTCAGAAAAACATGGAGAGATTTGAGGCATGCCTTTTGTTATGCTTTTCCCTTAATGATCTCAGATTCCTCAACCACCAGAATTTTCTGCATCAAAAATTTAATACACATCAAACAATCAAAAAAGATTTTCTTATCTCCATTCTCCACAAACAAGGTAACATATGATATTTGGAGATCAAAAAGATTTTTGAAAAAAAAAGAAGTGCATGAATTTCAACAATGTGGCTTCCAAATGGAAAGGCAAGTGGTCACGGGAGGAAAGGTGGTCGAAACGGGCTGGTCGCGATAGCCATAGACAAGGACAAAGCGAGCAAAAACGCGATCCAATGGGCTACGGAGAACCTCCTCACCAAAGGCCAGACCGTCATCCTCATCCACGTCCTTCAGAGGTCGTCTGGAAAGTCATGTATGTGTCTGTTTTCATGTATGGATGCCTTTACTCGTATGCATGTGCCCATGCAACGTAAATGTCTGGAAAAAGGAGATAAAATGAGACCAGGGGCGGATGCAGAAAAATAAAATCTTGATGGGAGCTACATATTTTGAATTTTCCTATAGTTCATTCGGTGATAGGGCTTATGCACAATAATTTACACAAAATACCAAGAATTTGATGATTTTATAAGAATAAAGAAAGAAATCCTTTTGTCCTCGCCTCTTCTTGTGTTCATCATTGAATGGGAGTGGACTATAAATTTGGAGGTTTTAGTAATGATGGAGTGTTACATTTTTTTGTGACTAAAGGAATAGTATCTATAGGGGAAAGTTTGGGACTTGTTTTGATATGGAAATTTTATGCAATTGTATATCAATATTGTGTATTTTTAATTTATGCAGGTAGCAACTATGCCCTTAGTGGCCTCAATGGCAGTGGCAATGATATAGTTCTTGAAAAAACAACTAAAGATCTATTCCTCACCTTCCATTGCTTTTGCACTCGCAAAGATGTTAGTGACATTCTTGTCTTATTAAATAAAAATATTAGCTTAATTATTTGTTTTATTTATTTTGACATTGAGAAATCTGCAGATATTATGTTTCGATGTGGTGCTCGAGGATATGGACATCTCGAAGGCCATAACAGAATACACGGCTCATGCTGCGATTGAAAATTTAGTTCTTGGAGCGTCTCGCCACGGCTTTATTAGGTGAAGCTCGTAATTCCTACATACGTTATCGAGGTGGACTCGTGTGAGGACGTCAGTATAGGCCAGATTGACATATTGTCAAGATAATTGACATTTTCCTTAGTGATACATATGTTTTATTTTGGTGATTTTGTGACAATTGTTTTTTATCGTAGTGCAGAAGATTGAAGACAATAGATGTTCCCACAAACGTGTCGAAAGCATCGCCGGAGTTCTGTACGGTCTATGTCATCTCGAAATCGAAGATCTCGTCGGTTCGGAACTCTTCCCGGCAAGCGCCCTTCGACTCCCCGCTCTTGCCCCATCTACAACAGTTGCAAGAGCAGAACAATAGTGCTAGCAATACCCCTGTGGTCCCCGATGCACGTGCCACGCCCCGACACCTACCTAGCAGAGGTTGGTCCCATTCCCGTCACGTGTATATTTATGATGTCCTTTTGTTGTGTTCCCTCAATTCTTGCTAATGTGAAAAATGTGTCGGTCGGTCAGGTCCGGACAGGACGCCTCGCAGGGTTACTTCTGACGAAGTTGACATCAACAAGTAACGTTTTTCTTAAAATAATAATATAATACGATTGGTAACAGAGAAACCGAGGTAAGTACTGACCCTCTACCTTATATATGTCAATGCAGGTCTCCAATTTTGTCACGGGGCTACAACCCGAACATGTTTATGGATCTATCCGACAACGATACGGATATATCTTTTATTAGCTCGGACCGGCCGAGCACGGACAGCCGATTCAACGATCCTATGCTCTATGACGGCATTGATCCGAGCCGGAGCTCTCGAGTCTCGGTCAGCTCGGATTGTAGCTTCGGATCGATGCGATCGGGGCAAAGATACAATGATAATATGAGCACTTACTCTGAATATTCAACAGCATCAATGGAAAATGTAAGGATCGAATCAACATATATAGAATAAAATGTGGCTCAAATAGGACCTTTTTCATAAATTATCAAATGTGAACTATTTTCGGCTCCAAGATTGTGAAGATCTAATGGCCAAAAATTCACATTTTTTATAGTTTATATTCCCTCTGCATCTCCATTTGTCCCTTATATTTATGCACATTTTGTCGTCCCACATTTATTCCATTTGTGGATATGGCCTTAATTACACTATATTTGACATTTATACCATTACTTTTTCATGTATTTCAATGCATTTACAAATGTGTAGGATGAGGTAGAGGCTGAAATGAGAAGACTAAAGCTAGAGTTGCAGAAAACAATGGATATGTACAGCACAGCCTGCAAGGAAGCTCTAACAGCCAAGCAAAAGGTAGGATTGGATAAAGAAAAATTAGACCTAACTTGAGGAATATGCTTTCATTTTGTCTCAATTTTCTCCGGCCGTAGGCGGTGGAGCTACACCGGTGGAGAGTGGATGAGGAAAAGAGGCTAGAGGAGGCGCGGACGGCGGAGGAGGTGGCAAGATTCACGGCGGAGCAAGAGAAAGACAAGTACAAAGTAGCCCTAGAGAATGTCGAAGCCGCTCAAAGGGTTGCAGATATGGAATCACTGAAGCGAGTCGAGGCAGAGAAGAGGATGATGCAAGATGGAGAAGACAAGGGACTCATCGTGACGCCCTTGAGATATAGGAGATACTCGATTGAGGAGATCGAGCAGGCAACCGATTTTTTCCACGCATCCCGTAAGATCGGGGAAGGCGGCTATGGCCCTGTCTACAAGTGCTCCCTTGACCATACACCGGTCGCAGTCAAAGTACTGCGACCTGATGCTGCTCAAGGGAGGTCACAATTTCAACAGGAAGTAAGTGCTAGGGGGGCTCGAGCCCCCCAATCAAATTTTTTCTTCTATTTTTACCTTTGTCTCTTCGAAAAATATTTTTCTGCGTCCGGCCCTACTCACCTATCACTGAGACCCTGTCACTGGTGATGTAGGTTGAAGTGTTGAGTTGCTTAAGACATCCCAACATGGTACTACTTCTAGGCGCTTGCCCCGACTACGGGTGCCTCGTGTACGAGTACATGGCCAATGGAAGCCTAGAAGACCGTCTCCTCAGAAGGGGGAACACGCGGCCTCTGACTTGGCAGCTCCGGTACAGGATTGCTGCAGAGATTGCAACGGGGCTACATTTTCTCCACCAGACGAAGCCAGAGCCCCTAGTCCACCGTGACCTCAAGCCTGGCAACATCCTGCTAGACCAGAACTACGTCAGCAAGATAAGTGACGTAGGTCTGGCAAGACTGGTCCCACCATCTGTAGCAGATGATGTGACACAGTACAGGATGACCTCGACTGCAGGGACGTTCTGCTACATCGACCCGGAGTACCAGCAGACAGGCATGCTAGGCGTGAAATCCGATGTATACTCATTGGGAATCGTGTTGCTACAAATCATCACAGCCAAGCCGGCTATGGGACTGACTCACCATATTGGCAATGCCATTGAAAAGGGAACGTTGTCACAGATGCTGGATCCGACGGTCCCTGATTGGCCGATGGAAGAGACCTTAAACTATGCGAAACTAGCCTTACAATGTGCGGAGCTTAGGCGCAAGGACAGGCCGGATTTAGGCAAGGTCATTGTGCCTGAGCTCAACAAGCTGAGAGATCTTGGTGAAGATAATATGTGCAATTTTCTTATAGGCGGTGGTAGTGCAGCGTCGACTCCTAGCCATAGCTTCGTATCTAGTAGCTCAAAATCATCGCAGGATTTCAGGAGCGATCCGAACGTGCAATCCGTGTATAGCAGCTCAGGCGATTACTCGGGTTCAGCATCAATGCCAGGACATGTATAAGGTATGTTTATTGTCCAAAATGTCCTATATATTTTGATCCAACTATATCTTTGTGAGTAAAAAAAATGTGAAACACATCAAACATACACTCACTTTCAACTTCTTTTTCTCCCTTTGTTTTGCAGAAAATCCTCAATGAACTTAGGAGAATGGAGCTTTCGCCTCAAAAGATTTAGGAATGTATACTATAATCTTAGGTAGAAGGAGCATCAAGATTTGTTTGATTTTGATGCAATGCAGCTTTGGGAGTAGTTTTGTTGTATGATATATCCCATTTGTATAGTTTAGTGAATCAATTACAGATTGATATTTACTAAATGTTTGCCAACCTGCTTGCTTTATTCCATTTCTCGAAATCTCGTATTTTATTTCATCATGCCAAAAATGATTCCGGCATTGCGTATATTGGATCTCCAATGTTGCCCATTTTTTTTCAAGTTACATATGTTCAATAGCATAAAATTAATACGACCCTCAATTATGATACTTATATGAAGATACATAAAATTATACTAGAATGTGTGTATCAGTCTAGTAGGAGAGTGTAAAGATCCGACGTCAATAGATCAAATAATAACTGATAGGATATGGGCCCAGAGGCCAAGCCCAACTACCAGGCCCAAGAAGCCCAAACAAAGCAGGGATAGGCTCAGACCACCTGAAGATAAACATGAAGAGTCCCAGTGAAACTCAAAGTCGAATCCTACTAGGAGAAGACCTCGAGAGGAG
>JAYJMF010000031.1:1779535-1800636 GCA_036873715.1 Salvia sclarea | reverse complement strand
TTTTCACACCTATAGTTGAGTTTTCGCCATACGGCACTGTGCAGGTTATATTTATATAATCTGCACAAAAATCATTTCGTGTGTCTTTTGTTTATTTCAGTCATTTTTATTCCGCTGCAAAATTACTCTGTGTGCCTGGCAGTGTTATCCCCACACCAGACACAACATCCATTATAGTGGAAAGCAACTCTTTCAGAAATGTAATGCAAATTTACTAATTCTGGAAAGTGGATAGTCATGTAATAAATCAAGAGATAAAAATGGGAGTTTCAAGAATAACTCTCCACTTATCAGTTGGGCTTTAAGCTTCAAATTGATATCAGAGATTTAAGTCAATCATCAAGATTAATTTATCAATTAATCTGAATTCTAGGGAATAAAAATGCTACTCGGAAAAAATATATCTTAGTTATTAATCATGGATGAATAGAAACATATGAGAAAGAAATGGAGCCCATTATGCCATCGTACCCAACAAAAAGATCGATCTTGCATCATTAGCCGTCTTAAATGCTTAGCTAGGAATATGAATTTGTCCAAGAATCTATTTCGGCCTAGATCGACACATTGGGCAGCAGAAACTACAACCTTAAAAAAATCTCTAACATATTTTATGTTGGCCTGCCTGAAATCGAGACTTTGGTTGTTCCTTATTGGGGAGTCTCTTGATGCCATCGACATAGGCTTGCCAAATGGTTGCTTTATGAACACTATGATCATAACTTAAATCTTCCAAATTTAGACGAAAACATATATAAACTTGAAAAGCTAACTTGTGTTTTCACAGCAACCATTTCTTATCTCAATCATTTCAAGATTGAGGTTCAAATTCAAAACAAACATGGAACAACCCTCAATGTGTTTGAAATATTTCAGCCACGAACATCCACTAGAATACGTTGAGTCGAGCTTTGATGGAGATTGCGTCTGCTCTGCCTGCAAACTTGCTATAATGCCGAGAAGTTTCTTCTATCAGTGCAAACTCTGCAGATTCTCCCTTCACAAGGTCTGCTACAGCATGCCTAAAAAGGTGATGCACCCGGCTGATCAGAACCACTGCCTCAAGCTCTCGACCTCATCTACTGTCGCAGAAGATTGTGAGGCGTGTGGGAGGCACATTGCTGGATTCTACTACAGCTGCACCAAATGCTCCCTTTACTATCACATGCTGTGTGTGGCAATGCCTCTCTCAGTCAAGATCGAGTCATCCCACCCTCATATACTCAAGCTAGAGCTCAAACCTCTCTATGATTTCGAGTGTGATATATGTGAGAGGCCTAGCTATAATGGATGGCATTACCATTGTAGATTGTGTGAGTTTGATGCACATGTTTCGTGTGCTGTTGAAGGGACTCATCCACTATCGAAGGATGACAGAATGAACGAGTCAAAATCCCACCAACATGAGCTGATGGAGCTTCTCTCGGAGGGGATGAAGCGCGTTGAGGTGAAGAATACAAACAGTCTTGATCTAGACCTTGATCGTGATCATCATCTCCGGCCTTTGGATCAGTCGACTGCAGTTTCTGAAGTTTTCACTTTGCCAAGCTGTCAGTTTAGTGATGCTTGTTTCTCCCTTGACATCACAAACTCTATTCCTAGTGAGAGAAACAGAAATGAGGCTGCTGGCATAGAAACACAATGGAGTGTGTGTGATTCTAAGGAAAATAGTGAAAAGCTTCAACTTCTCAAAAGGCAAAGTTTCAGTTTTAGTGTGAAGGACTTGAAGCGAGAGGCAACTCTAGCGCCCTCCACCGGCATCTGTACTCCTGTTTGGGACGAATTGGGACGAGGAAATGAAAACAGAAACGCGAATGCAACTAATGAGAGAATGCTATTTAAGGATCAGGCTAAAGAAACAGAAACTGTAAGAACTTCTCTAACCTTGTTTATTTGGCTACAATGTTTGGTTTTGTATACACAGGAACACTGATCCTTTCAAATTTTGTAGGTGAATCTGAGACGTCCATTTTGGTCGAAACTTCTCACGTGTTTCTGATGCACTCAGAGGCCGGAAGATGATGCAGTCTTGACAGATGTGGGATATGATACAATAATAAGGAGACAGACTTTTAGCCTAAAACCATTAGGAAATACATTGTAATATGAAACTGTAATTGTTACTCCGTATGTTTAAACTTACTGTAATAATGTAAGTTCATTTTTTTATGAAAAATTCTTTCGTGAGATACTAAATGCTAGTGATTCACATTTGAAGATTAAATCAAACAGAAATTCAATATTGTATTACAAGGCCAAAAGAAAAATTTGCATATATCACAAACTGACAAATTGCCTCGGCCACATGGGACTAGCAGAATATGAGGTCTTGAACCATGACTCCTTCAAGGCAAATTAATGTAAGCCTAAATCATGAGGCCTGCAGTTTTAATGGTCTTGTGATTTTATTTTTATTTTCTCTCAATATTCAATTCTGCATTAGTTAGATAAGATTAACCAACTCTTGAATCATCACATTGATTTCCACATCAACAGAAAATATATTTTTAGGCCAATTTTGGCCAGCTGATGTGAGGATGAGAGATGAGACCAAGTCTACAAGGTAGCTCCACGCGTTTTTCACTGTGTCCCGTTCTTCAATCCGGCCCTCAATATAACTTCCACAGACTGTCTTGTGCATCAACGGTTGATACCAAGACGATAAAAGATGGACATGGTCGACGTACAACCAGATCTTCACCATTTCAGCCACCAACACTCTCTCAAACTCATTTCTCACCAAAACTCCAACACTCAAAAACTCACATGTTCTGCATGTACCAAGGAAGCCAAGGAATGGGCTTACATCTGCGAAACCTGCAACTACTGTCTCCACAAAGCTTGCTCGAAACTGCCACAGAAACTGTATCACGGCTCTGACACAAAACACGCATTGACTCTGCTAGCCTCGCCTGCCTATGGAGGTGGAAAGTTCATGTGCAACGCGTGTGGCGCCTCCGGTGCTGCCTTCTGCTACCACTGTGATGACTGCCAGATAATTTTGCACCCGCCCTGCGCCTTTATGTATCCATCCTTGATGTCTAAGGCTCATGACCACGCCCTCGCTCTCTGCTATGAGCCTCCTTATGAGAACAAAGTTTTCAAGTGTGATGTATGTGACAAGCCGGGTTCGGATCATTGGCTCTACCGTTGTGGACAGTGTGAATTTGATGTTCATTTGAAATGTGGAAAAGCCACTCAAGAGCGTACTTCTATGTAAAATGATCATACATACAAAGTAACTTTGAATATTTCTGATATTCTGAGTATGATTGAGTATTAAACTGAGCCCTCCTTGTAATCCTCATATTTGCAAGCCTTGATTAATAGGATAACTTTTATTGCTTTCAGTACTCATATTCTTGATCTGATTATCGCAAGAAAATTTAAAATCTGAGCTTGTTAATTATTGCATTATTATGGTTGAATTTCACAACATTTGATAGGAAACTACACATTGAGACGGCATACATGTGTCTGTAGCCAAAACAAACCTTAAAATCATGCTCAGAAATCATATGGATGGCCTAAAATGTTGATTAAGGTGGCTCTTCATTCATATTATATATCCATAACGACATACATTCTTGGTTGATTTTGATGAGCCGCAAAAAAACACGGTCACTTTATTCTATAATATCCAAAGTAGTACATCATAAAAGTGATCATCGTTTCATGCACGTTGATGGCAGACAGACAATGAAAACGATGAATGGCAGGCATATATGTGTCTGTAGCCAAAAGTAAACCTTAAAATACTCACAAATCATACCAATGTATCTTTCAATCATGGAAAACTCAGTTATAATCCTAAAACGTTGCTTTCATATAAAACAGATCCATCCATAAACGACAAGCGTAAATTTGAGTAACCAAAGCAAGCCCCAGCACTTGATATATGCGATCATCATTACCAAACACAACATCAGCAAAAAGAAAAAGAAATGGGGAAGATTGAAGCTGCAGGTCATGTGACTCACTTGAGCCATCCTCACCCCTTATTCCTAAAATCCATCAACTTCTCGGATGCAAACACGACCAAATGCTCGGCCTGCCAGAAACAGGCATCGGGCCTCGTGTACAGCTGCAATCCGTGCAGCTACAGCATCCACAAAATCTGCTCGGAGATGCCCGAGAAACTCGAGCACAAGGCAGACCGGGAGCACGCCCTAGCTCTGCTCCCAGCCCCGGCCTACTCCACGGGGTCCTTCCACTGCAACGCCTGTGGCGTGGTGGGCACGGGATTCTGCTACCACTGCGGGGAATGCGAGCTCGACCTGCATCCAGCGTGCGCCTTCGCGCGCTCGTCTGTCAAGGGCGGGGCCCACGAGCACCCGCTTCAGCTCTGCTTCGAGCCACCCTATGCGGATAGGGCCTTCATCTGTGACATCTGCGGCGGATCCGGTTCGAACCACTGGCTGTACCGGTGCGAGGCGTGTGGGTTCGACGCGCACCTAAAGTGTGGGAGAGCGGATCAAAGACCACGTGGGTCGACAAGTATGAACAGCCAACAAGCTCGGAGTGTTTGTGGTCTAACAACTGTGCATCAACTGCAGAGATATGATACTGCACCGGTGGTTTATGGAGCGCCGAGCTTCGTGCAGCAGCCGACGAGGAACGACGTGGTGCAGAATGTTGTCAACAATGTGATTGAAGGTTTAATACAAGAAGCGGCTACTCAGATAGGCCAAGCTTTCATGCAAGGTGCATTAGGGAATTAAATACCAACTACCAACATCTTGCTTCTTTATTACAATTACACACAGACACAGCTTAGCTTATACATGTCCGTGAATAGGCGAGTTATAGTTTATCTTTTGCTTGAGTTTCTAGTTTTTTTTTTTTTTTTTTTTTTTTAATCCTGTTGGCAAACAAATGGATTACAACAGATTTGATGGATTCCAAGTTGTCGTAATTAATGTACTGGGGAGTTGCACAATCAGTGGAAAGAAAAGTCGTATCGCCGCCGACTGACTCGTAGTTCTTCCCCAGTAACATAATTGTCTTTGTTTCTCGAATACTTCATCACAAAATGTAGAAATTTAAGATTTCAAATCATCCCTCCACCCATAGACATGTCCAGGACGGATGTAGAAAAAATCTTTGGTAGAAACATGTTTTCTGAACTTTCAATTTCAGACTTGCAAAAAATAATTTTCCTACAATTTAATTTGGTAATAGGAGCTATTACATAATGATTTTAACAAAATATTGGGAAATTTTGATCATTTACAAACATAAAAAGTAGTATTAACTTTTTTTGTTTGATGGGAACTTAACAAGGTCCCATGGATCCGCCAATGGCCATGCCTGCACCATTTTTCTCCTCCTCGCCGCCTTCTTCTTCTTTCCTGCAACATTTCCACTCTCAACTACATGTTTCCAATCGGACAATCAAACAGTGACCGTTTCAACTAACAGGCAACTCCTCTCTCCCAAAATCGCTATACATAGGAAGTAATGTCACTTTAAAAAGAATTGATGTCACATCACTATTCATTCGACTAAAACTTTTTAATCGAGAAAATTCTAGAAATGATATATTAATACTGTTTGGTCTGGGTTAGGGACCAACAACGGTATAACAGAAATTGGAAGGTTCGCTCACTAGCAAGACCTTTTACCTTTCAGACGATGGTTCGTGGGTCTGGCACGTAGGAGCGCTGAAGTTGGGAAGTTCACAGGTAGCTTATGTGAGGCTGCCTGCAAAACAGAACCGGAGAGGGGATTCTCCGGGGAGAGACTCCGACGCTCAAGTCAGTAAAGACTCCGGAAAGCGTAAAGTAGCAAAAGGTTCTTTACTAGAGAGTTCTTGTAACTGAGAGTATTTTGGAATACTTACCTTCTCATGTAGAATGCATGGGGTATTTATAATAGAAGGGTTATTGGGATACGGTCGTCAACTTATTTGTTAAAGAGGGGTATCTTGGTAATTACATACCCGACAAGGTACAACGGCCTGGCGAGGTACCAAGGATATTCACAGGGCTATTAGCCAATAGCATGGGGACACGTAAGTTGGTCCCAGAGTTAGTTAGGAGAAGGCCCTGCAAAACGGTGCTTAGCAGCCTTTAGCAGGTCCGTACTGATCCAGTCATCGCACCTGACCAAGAGTCAGGTGTGAAGCTCCTGGCTATCGTCACAGGCCCTTAGCGGGTGTGGAAATACTCACTTCTGGTAGTCAGGTGTAAACCATTATGTATCACTCATTCACTTCTGATTCTTGCCACGTGTCGTTCGTAGGTGATAGCTGATATTAGACCCTATCACCAATTAAACTAGGGTTTGAAACATTAATAACGAAAACTTAACCCCTTCGCGAACAATATAATTGAGCTATAATATTTATTTACGTAAATATTTATTTCGTCTCACTTGAAACATCCAACTTTTTATTTTGAATGTTCAATTTAACATATCTTATTACTTAACATATCTTATTACTTAATTAGGAAAAAATTGTGTGGATCCTATTACCTTTATAACTATATTCATGTGGATGGAACTATCACCTTATCTCAAATTTAATGTAAATAACCTTGTCCAAAAATTGTGGAATATTTCGAGTGAGAACAAGTGAATAATTTTTAGAACTGAAAATTATGACATTATTTAAATTTGGAATTTGTGTTTATGTACCCATCAAATAACCGAAGATGGAAACAAATGCCTGAATATTTGTGAAAAAAATGGGGAGCCCCTTTTGATTGGTCTAATAACAAGAATTCTTATCCATATATATCATCATGTAATTCATTTGCCATTTTTAAGCAAAATATCAACGATAGGAATAATGCATCACCAAAAAAAACAATATCAAGAAATAGAAACTAGATTTTACCACATGACTGATAACCAAACTTTTTTCTTCTCCTGCCAATACCAAAAATGAAGAAAAAAAGAAAAAGGAAATTAGGGAAGAGAAAAATACAGCGACGCGTATTTTCCTAACAAAAGTACGACGAAAATTAACAAGAAGACAAAATCTATCCACAGGTCTACTCATCTTTACAGTTTTCACAAACTCTGTGGTACTGTATAATCCCATTTATTGTAATTAGCAGAATTTAAGGTTAAAAACTCTAATTGGTAATGTAATGCTGTGGGCCTGTAGTAATCTAGGAAGGGATAAATTAGTATTATTTCACACGCCCTTATATAACACAAGCGGTTGCTGTTCCAGAGAGAGAAACATGAATAAGAATTATGAGTAAACATAGTATATAAATAGATGTAGAGAGAGAGTACAATTACAAAGGAGGAATGTGGGAGCTGTGCAAGTGTATCTGAGAGAAAGAGAAAAGACAGTAGAAAGAAAAGGAGGCTTCTTTACCTCCCAGAAAAACCCTACCCTGTGGAGCCACTAGGACTGAATCTAATTTCTTTCCTTTTCTTTTTCTAATGAGAATTATGCTCCAGATCTATTAGCAGTAATATTTTCTATTAGTTTTTGTGGGTTCTGACTTCTGAGTAATTTGGCAGTAAAAGGCTTGGTGGGTTTATCTGATAGCTTTCAAAAACTGATGAATTTTGGATAGAGGAAGGTTGTTCTGCAAGAAAGTTTGAGTCTTTGGTTCTGGGGTATTTTCAATTTTTTTGTTAATATGTAGAAAGCGCTATTTTTGCTTCAAATGTGCTGGTGGTAAATGTAGGCTGATACGTTGAAGGAATGTTTAGGCACACAATGCGATTTGAATTGTGTTATTCTTTTTATAATTAATGTCGCCTAGGTGTTCTAAAATTGAATATTCTGGGTGTTGGTGAATCACACTACTGAAGAGAATGTTGTGTATCTCTGAGAAGAAACGGGTGCCAAGTTTATGTGGAAGTTGGTAACATAGCCGGGGTGCTTGTTTTCTGTCTCTATATATGTGATTTAACCACCATTGGAGATTTGCGCTGGAGTGGTTGGGCGTGCCCGGTAGTGTCACGATGTCGTCCTTGAGTCGAGAACTGGTGTTCTTGATACTGCAGTTCTTGGACGAAGAGAAGTTCAAGGAGACTGTGCATAAGTAAGTTTATGTAATGGGGTTAAAGCCCTGTTAATACTCAGTGTTGGTTTGGTGTGTGGCTAATCGTTGATTTTGTGTGTTTCTGTAAAGTGTAAACTGTAATCTCAGAGGAAGTAAAGCATTTCTCTTTATACATAAGCCCCAGAATAAATCAGCAGTTTGTGTGATGAGGAAGATTTTAGTTCATTTTAGCATATATGGTACACAGCAGCTTCCTTTGGAGCAGTGTACATGCCATATAAGCGGGATAAGAAAATGCATGTCTTTGTTTAATTATGGGAAATGGAAATGGCTGCTGCCAAGAAGTATGTTGCATTATTGTCTGTGAGAAGTCAATTGGATTATTTGTTGTGAAATATTTATAGTATGTCTTGGGACTATTTTGTTCTAGGCTGGAGCAAGAATCTGGCTTCTTCTTCAATATGAAGTACTTTGAGGATCAAGTTCAAGCAGGTGAGTGGGATGAAGTTGAACGCTACTTAAGTGGATTCACAAAGGTTGAGGATAACCGATATTCAATGAAAATTTTCTTTGAGATTAGAAAGCAAAAGTATCTTGAAGCTCTTGATAGGTACAACTTCTCTCAGAATTATGATGTAATGATCTATTACCTTTTGCATTCAAATTAGTAATCCTTTTCTGCAACTTGTCTCTATATTTTCAGAGATGATAGGCCCAAAGCAGTTGAGATCCTTGTGAAGGATCTCAAGGTGTTTGCGTCTTTTAATGAAGATCTTTTCAAAGAGATAACCCAGCTTTTGACTCTTGACAATTTCAGGTAAGTTGGATTTTAACCATATATAGTTCTCAACCGTATTGCAGAATTATTTTTATATGTTTTACATTTCAACTTTTTTGTAAGATGATTAGTTTACATTTTTTTAGGCAGAATGAACAGCTGTCCAAATATGGAGACACAAAGTCTGCGCGGAACATAATGTTAATTGAACTTAAAAAGCTTATAGAGGCAAATCCGTTGTTCCGTGACAAGCTCACATTGCCTGCATTCAAGGCTTCAAGATTAAGAACACTAATTAACCAAAGGTATGAACTAGCTTTGACAAGTAGATTATTATTTGCATTCATTTTGAGAGTTACGTTATGTTGCTTCTTGCACTCTTAGGTTTAATTATTGTATTAGTCACTTTAAAAGTCTTGGTACCAATCATGCCAAATCTATCTTCCATTTTCAGTCTTAACTGGCAGCATCAGCTTTGTAAGAATCCACGCCCGAATCCAGATATCAAAACACTGTTCACTGATCATTCTTGTGCTTCAAGTAATGGCACTCGAGGCCCACCTCCTACTAATGCTCCTCTTGCTGGACCGGGTCCCAAACCTGGTGTCTTTCATCCTCTTGGGGGTCATGGTGTGAGTAGAATGGTTGTGAATGCTGTCATATTAAGATACACATTCCTTGGATTCTAACTTTTGAAAAAATTTGTTTTGAAGCTTTTTCAGCCTGTCGTCTCTCCTCCTCCAAGTGCTATTGCAGGTTGGATGTCAAGTCCTAACCCTTCTATACCTCATGCTGCTGTTGCTGCAGCTTCACCTGGTCTCATTCAGGCATCTAGTTCTGGTCAGTAGTTAAAATTTACTAAGTAAGTTAGTTAGAACTGGATACCTATTAATAATGATGTTGTAATGAGATAAGGTTACCCTTATGATTTTCAGCTGCTTTTCTGAAACATCCAAGAACTCCTCCTGGTGGTCCTGGTATGGAGTACCAGACTGCTGACTCAGAGCATTTGTTGAAACGTCTTCGAGCTGGACAACCTGATGAGGTGTTGGAAAATATAACTTCTCATATAACTTGTTTCGCTACATTTTCTGCGGCCAAAACTTTGTATTTGACTTTCCCTGTACTACATTTTAGAATGCTTGATTGACCCATTTCCATATTGTGACACGCTGTTGATTTTACTAGGTTTCATTTTCTGGTTCTACTCATCTGCCTAATATCTATTCACCAGATGACCTTCCCAAAACAGTTGTGCGAAGTCTCAGTCAAGGGTCAAACGTGATGAGCATGGACTTCCATCCACTGCAACAGACAGTTCTTTTAGGTTAGTCATTGATTGGTCTCTTTCTTTGCGCTCCTCAATCCTTTAGTTTCTTCTCATTGGAGATATTTACCTATTATATTGCTAAATTTTTTATAGAATGGTATGAAACCGTTAGTTGTAGAATAGTGATCTGCTATTACTCAAGTTTCTAACTGACTGCAATCTTGATTATAGTTGGAACAAATGTTGGTGATATTAGCATATGGGAAGTTGGTTCCCGGGAGCGGTTAGCTCTTAAAACATTTAAGGTCTGGGACATATCAGCTTGTTCAATGCCATTCCAAGTGAGTGCTATTATCTATATGATGTGCTTAGGTCTTATAATTGAAGGTTGTCCTTTGTGTTCTGAGCTCAAATGTTCCTTACTTTTCAAAGCGTAATTGGTTCCACTTGATTGATTTCAGACAACATTGGTTAAAGATGCCACCATATCTGTCAATAGATGTGCCTGGGGCCCTGATGGATCTATACTTGGTACAGAAAACTGCCATGTTAACAGAGCTCAGTTAATTTTTGTGATTTTGTGAAAATCTAGTACTATAGTTGCTGATATTTGTCATATGTTTTTTGGTTTTTAAGGTGTTGCTTTCTCCAAGCACATTGTTCAGATATACACATATAGTCCTGCTGGAGAATTACGACAACATTTGGAAGTGAGCATTTCTCAAATTATTCGCTCGTTTTGATTATCTTATGTAGTATCAAGTACTAACGACTTATTCAATCTTGTAGATTGATGCTCATGTAGGTGGTGTTAATGATATTGCCTTCGCTCATCCAAATAAGCAACTTTGCATTGTTACATGTGGAGATGACAAGACAATTAAGGTATTGAAATTTGACTTTCATAAAGTCTTGCAGCATGATGCTTCGAGGTTTTACTTGGTAAGTTGTGTCACAGGTATGGGATGCCGTTGCTGGACGCAGACAGTATACATTTGAAGGTCATGAAGCTCCAGTATATTCTGTTTGTCCACATTACAAAGAGAATATTCAGGTAGATAATTACAGTTGGACTTCTTTTTATGCTCCTGAAATGTCTCATTGAATGCTCAAAAACTCTAGTGTCTGTTCATATATAATACAAGTAAAGTAAAC
This sequence comes from Salvia sclarea, assembly GCA_036873715.1. Lineage (NCBI taxonomy): Eukaryota > Viridiplantae > Streptophyta > Magnoliopsida > Lamiales > Lamiaceae > Salvia > Salvia sclarea. The sequence goes on along the minus strand of JAYJMF010000031.1, from coordinate 1,789,460 downwards.
TGATCCTATTTTTCTGCAGTTTATATTCTCTACAGCTATTGATGGAAAAATAAAGGCATGGCTATATGATTCCTTGGGATCCAGAGTAGACTATGATGCCCCTGGGCTTTGGTGCACAACAATGGCATATAGTGCTGATGGAACAAGGTGCTTAATTAATCCCTTACAGATTTTTGCCGGCAAAGATGTGATTATGATCGATAAATTTAGTTGTACAAAGATAATCCTCTGTTTAAAATTCCCCTAAATAAGAATTCTGCTTTCTTTTTCAGAAATCCCGACCTTAAGTTCCATCACTATTATCATAGTTATAGTTGTCTACACTTTGCTTCCCTTTTATTTTGGGTGGCAATCCCTTTGTATGCAGCTTTTCTTTCTGATAATCTGAATTGAGTCAGTATTGATAGACACATACTGTCAATTAGTGCTATGAGATGTAGGAGCATGCTGTATAATGTCGAATCACTTGCTGAAAATGCTCAGTAGCACCGAAGATGCACATGGAGCCATTAACCTAACAAATTATACTGACAGTCACTGCTTTTCAATATGAATATTGGATTACTGATTGTCGATTAAACATTTGATGCTTTCTTTCTATATTTTCTGAATTAGAGTACCCAAGATAACTGATGAAGATTGTTAGGATGCCCTTTAGTGCCAATAGCTTTGTCCTCGACTTAAAGTGACTTCTCAATTGACTGTAAAAGACCTACAATAGTTGCAGTACACTTTTGTTTGTTGTGAATAAGTAAGTAGAAATATTACATTTTCAATGTTCTAAGACTTGAGAAACATATTATCAAGTGTTGGAATTAGCTGAGGCCGTCAGATCATATAAGAGCCATCTTAGTGGGTTTAAGCTTAAGATTGCAGCTATGGGCTCTGTCAAGAGTATTTGTGAAGGACTTATTTCCAACTAAGTTTTTGTGTGAGTTTCGAATCAGGTCTGCTCTGTTTTAATATTCATTTATAATAAAGTTGAATAGATTGCATCGGTATACTGACCACCCTTACCAAAGAATTGGTCAAACTCTAGGAAGCAATGAAAATTATTTATCCTTACCTTATATAGTTGAAAAAATTGATGCAGATATTGAAGAGATAGCTTTCTTTTTTAATTTTTTTTATTATTTTTGCCTCAGCGGGGGTGATAACTTCTATGTCTCTGCTACTGATTAAATATTCAGTTGTAGTTTCTATAGATGGTACTGTACTGTCAATGACTTCAGTGACATGGAATCCAGTTGAGCAATATCATTCATGATTATAGTGGACTCCAAGTCAAGATGGCATATTGATATTTGGTTATACATTTAGATTGCGTTGCAGAAAGCATCCAATATTTCCTTCTAAAAATGTTGATGCAGTTGGATATACTTTGGAATCCATGTTGAACAATAGCAGATTGCTCTTATTAGCATGGTGAGAGAGAGAGAGAGAGAGAGAGAGAGAGAGATTAAAAGTGAATTTTTGTTATTTATGTAAGCTTTGTAATAGAAATATAGAACAGAGAACACACAATTAAAAGCAAAACTTTTTATTTTTTAAATCATGGTTGATGAATATACTTTTCCTGAAAGTCGGTCACTTCAGGCTGAAAAACAATATTCTTCTTCTTTATTTATTTATTTATTGAGATATGCCTTCCAGACTCTTCTCTTGTGGAACTAGCAAAGAAGGTGAATCTCACCTAGTTGAGTGGAATGAAAGTGAAGGCGCGATCAAGAGAACATACTCTGGTTTTCGGAAGCGTTCTTTAGGAGTTGTGCAGTTTGACACTACAAGGAACCATTTCTTAGCTGCCGGTGATGAGTTTCAGATAAAGTTCTGGGATATGGACAACACCAACATGCTTACTTATACAGACGGTGACGGCGGACTTCCTGTTAGTATTTATGCTATGAATCCTGTATGGCTTTGAGTTGTTATCATATGGTACATTAGGTGATCACAAAGTTTCTCCTTGTAATGCTTTTCTTTAGGCCAGCCCTAGGTTAAGATTTAACAAGGAGGGCTCTTTGCTTGCTGTTACGACGAGTGACAACGGAATTAAGATATTGGCCAATTTTGACGGGCAGCGCATGTTGAGAATGCTGGAGACTAGAGCATTTGATGGTGGTCGTGGTCATTCTGAAGCAGTAAATACCAAAGTAAAATTCATTTTCTATTATTATTATTTATTTATTTATTTATTATTATTATTATTATTATTATTATTATTATCTAGTGTTTTTTCCTTATTTTTTTCTTATATTTGGTTCCAATTTCTCGTATGCTACTTTATATTTGCAGCCTGCAATTGCTGGGCCTTTAGGTCCCATTGCTAATGTGTCTGCCTCTCCATCCCATGTTGTTGAAAGAACTGATCGGATTCCACAGTCAATGTCCCTTGGCAATCTAGTAATGTCCAGTTCAAAATTTATTTTACTGTTTTACGTCGTTAAGTAGTGTGTTTCACAATGATGATCATGGACTTATTTGCTCATTTCATTTGCACGAGACAGGCCACTGCAGACAGCAGCAGGGCAGCAGATGTAAAACCAAGGATTGATACTACTGACAAAATTAAAAGCTGGAAGTTTGCAGATATTACTGATTCATCTCAACTCAAGACTCTGAAGTTGCCCGACTCTCCTACAGCTAGCAAAGTGCGATATTCTGATAATTTATTAAGCCTAATATTTCTTTGATCCTCGTGCATCTGAAAAAATATTATTGAATAGCAAGCTGCTTCTTGATTGTCAGTGTATACCATGATACCTTTTCTGCTGGTGTTCTTTTATTTTCCTATCCTCCTTTATGTCTGTCCAGTAACAAAAGTTATATTGTAGATTGTACGCCTGCTATATACAAATTCTGGTTTAAATGTACTTGCCTTGACTTCAAATGCTGTACATAAGCTGTGGAAGTGGACGCGCAATGACCGGAATCCCACTGGAAAGGTCTATTTCAGTTTCCAATTTCATTATGAGACGATGTCAATCATGATCTTCTTTAATCTGAATTCTTTGATATGTATTTTCAGTGTTCTGCCGCCTTTATGCCACAGCTGTGGCAGCCTTCTAATGGGGCTCTCATGTCTAATGATGTGAATGATGCCAAACCAGCTGAAGACACAGTTGCATGCATTGCCTTATCCAAAAATGACTCCTATGTGATGTCTGCTTCAGGGGGAAAAGTCTCATTGTTCAACATGATGACTTTTAAGGTTTGTTAACATCTTATAACATTTAAGAAATTTATTTCACTGTATTAATTGATTGACCGAAACTATGCTGTGATTTGGACAATTTGATTGTTTTGGTATTTGAGGTACTGATATTGTTCATTTTCTTTTTCAGGTCATGACAACTTTCATGCCACCACCTCCTGCAGCAACTTATCTGGCTTTTCATCCTCAAGACAACAATATAATTGCTATTGGGATGGAAGATTCGACAATTCAAATTTACAATGTTAGGGTTGATGAGGTAAAATCTCTGACCTTTGATGAACTTATCACGTTTACAACAGCTATCAACTGGGGAAAATCTTATTACCAAATCTTATACTCCCTCCGTCCTATTATTCATGGCTCATTTCCTTTTTGGGACATCTTCATTACCCACACAACTTTAAATAATACTCCCTCCGATCTTTTTGTATTGGCACTATTTCTATATTGGGATGATTTTTTTGTATTGGCTCATTCTATAAATGGAAAGTCTACTTTAATTTTTAACCACACAAACACATGACCCCACGCTCTACTTTAATTTTCAACCATACAATTCTTTCTACCAACTATTTCCTAAAAGCATGTGCCCAAAAAATAGTCAATACAAAAGAATCGGAGGGAGTATATTAGAAACTTTCATATTTTTCTCAAACCTTTCTTTCGTTAAAACTACATAATATACTCAAAACTATCATGACGTAAAAAAGTTTTTTATATGTTTGTATGTTTGTATATTGATCTTAATGGGAAGATTCACTAGCTAGTCAATTAATTGATTAGCAAGGACAATAAGCCCAAGAGAACCTTCATTACTCAAGGATTTTTGTTTGATTAGTCCACAATGAATTTCATCGTTAAATTAATTTGTATTGATCAAATCAAAATTGGAATCTTATTTTCGTCTAAAAATAAATCTTAATCATAGTTTGACGATGAAACAAATAAAATAAAAAACTAATTATAAGGAATAAACTAGTTAAATAACTAAATAATAGACCGAAAAAACTAAGCCCAAAACAAATAAAATTCATCCTCCATTTAATGAGTTTTCATGTCTCTTCATTTGAGTCCAAACTTCATCATAAGCCCATCTACAATATTCCATGCTCTTGTAATCAGTCCAATAGAAACCTCAATTGGATGCTCAGACGTCGAACTGCGGATTGCATCACATACTAGGTTCAGGAAAAGACAAGTAGTAAAAGTAACAAAGCAAAGTTTTGTTCAAGAACAATATGAACAAACTTAATATACTCCCTCCATCCCACCGAACATGTACGTTATTCCTTTTTGGGCCGTCCCAACGAACTTGGACGTTTCCTTTTTAAGACACTTTATCACTTACACAATTAAAATAATATATATTCATATCACTACTTTACACAACTTTTCAGCTTTTCTTAAACTATGTGCCCAAAAGCAAACGTTCATATTTGCTGGGACGGAGGGAGCATAAAACAATTTAGACCATAGAAAAACTAACATACCAGAAAACCTCATTTGCAAGAACCGGTGAGACTAAACTTTCAACGTAGACAATTGGGGTACAACAACGGTTAATTTTCTTGTGCACCTTATATCTCTCTTCCACCCACGACTCCTTCACCCCATACTCCTTCATCGACCAAATTCTTATTTTGGCATTACCAATATCTTTAATATTTATACATACCACCATAAGGATTCCCCTCGACTCCAACAAACATTGTAATGAACCTTCCCCTTCTGTTTTGCACGGTTTCTCCATCATTCCAAACACCTCACTCTTCAAGTCGAACGTCTCAATATGGCTGCTTTTCGTCAGCCAGTGAATCTTTCCATGCGCCACCTTCCCATACGCATCCCACAAAGAGGAAAGATCCCCGAGCTGCTCGGCTCTTTTCCATGAATTTGTCTTGGAGCTGTAAACTCGACCAATTCCCTCATCATTACTCTCAAACATAGCCACAAACACCTTGTATGCACCACTTTCTTCATCCCAACCAAACCCCCATTTTCGAATTCTAAAGGGGGTGTTTGGAAAGTCCGGTTTGGGTAGCTCGATGGAGACTCGAGTGGTTGGGTTCCACAAGAAGAAACTCCGTGATGGCTTGAATTTGTAAATGCAGAAAAGCCCGTTGCAGGCATTCACAACAACAGCACTAGACATGAGATGATTATTTTTCGGGTCATCGATGGGGGTAAAGTCAACAAACGGTTCATCACAATAGGAGCGCAAAGAGCTTGAATTTGGTCCATGTTGATTCAATCCATGTTTTTTGCAGTGCATGATTACTCTCATATTTGCACAAGTTAGGTTGCTTGTGTAATTCTGCATGAGATGCTTTTCGATTAAACGTTTGCTGTTGATTAAAGAGCGCCATGGTTTCGAAACGCACCTGAATCTCAAGAGTGATTTGGCCGGAAGTCTCGGCAGTATTTCTTCGTCGATGAGTTCTTGAGGAAGACGGAGAGATTGTGGAGAGCTCAGAGTTTCCTTGTTTTCGCTTTCCATCTGAGGCGGCTTAAACAATTAATAGGGTTTTGTTAGATTTATAGCTTTGAAATTTAGACTTTTAATTTTTAATTAATGACAGATTACTATTTAAACGATTGAAATTTGCAAATTTATGCCTAGATAAAAGATTATATATGCAAATCATAGTGATTTTGACGTAGGCTTAGAACACATGGGTCCTTTATACCAATTTTGCTTGCACAAATTACAATTTTTTTTTCTAATTCGTAAATATCTTTTTCTTCAATTTTTGTGTTTTCATCTATAATTTGAAGATTATTAATTATAGTTCATTAATTCACGTTATGGTGTATAATTATTTTTCTACATCCAATTTGTGATTTTTTAATTTAAGAGAACTATATCTTGATTGATTATTTTAAAATTATGTTATAAAAATATTTAAAACTTATAATAAATGGGGAACTAGATAATAAAAAAATACCTATTGGGGTTGGTTATTGTTAAAAACGTTAATCATAGTGAGAACGTGTGATTGTGAAAATCAAAAAAATCAAATGCATTTTCAGTGAAAAGCACCAACACTGAAGAAAGTGACAATTTTTTTCCCTTGTCGAATTTATCAGCGAAGTGATAATTTATTCTCACACACGTCCTAACCCTTTTTGATGTGGTAGGAAGATTTAATAAGTGGTTCAAATTTTACAATATATGGATGAAGCACGACTACTTTCAGTGGATTCTAACGTCCAGTCAATGGCTGATACAGTAAGGCCCTTGGAGGGGCTTAAGCCCCTCCCAAGCCATTTTTTCTTATATTTTTATTCTTATAAAATCGTCAAATTTTTGGTATTTTGTATAAATTATCGTGCAATATCAAAAAATTTATAGGAAAATTATCATATCAAAACTTTCAATTCCAAAATTTAAAAATACAGTCTCCGCCAATAATTTTTCTATGTCCGCCACTGTGTCTAGTTGGAGGGTGGAGCACGATAAGAGTAAGAAAGCAAATATTGTCAAGAAGCTAATTAAAGGCTCTTGAAAAGGAATTAAAGCAAATTAATTCAACTTCATTTCAGTGAGAGTCAAAGAGAACAAAGAACTTCTAAATGAAGTACAGGTTAAGTATGACAAGAGTCCATGGGACGAGCTTTTATGCTCAAAAGGCTAAGGGACTAATCTTAATCTCTCTGATAAAAACTCTAAATACTTCCTTTCTTTGGTCAATGGCTTTAATTTGAGAAATCAAATTTCTCTAATTCATTTGGAAAATGGAGAAGTTATATATGACATTAATGAAATTGTCAAAATGGAGAAGTTATTCTTTGATCCAGAATTTTTACCAAGGGGCTAGCTGTAGTGTTCTCTCTCTTTACCATTATTTATTTAACATCACTTTCTCTACCATTAATTTTAATATAATTGGTAATGTCTCTAATGAAATAAAGATCAAGTAGAAGTGCAACACTTTTGAAGCAAAACAAAGTAGTGGATTAATCAAGAAGAAAAACACAATCAAACACATTCAAATCCAACTGTTGGAAGATTCTTGTCAATTAAGAATATGTGAGCTCTAAACTTTCAAAGTTAGAAAATATCTTTGGGAATTGCCTCCATAGATTAGCAACACCTCCCTAACTTTCGGCTAAAATACAATAATAATAGAAACACTACAATCAAATGATCACTCATGAGAAATTTTTACAAGTAACCTAGACAAACAAAATCAATAAAACCTAATGCAGAGAAACTAAGAATTCAGAGATTAACCTATTCAAGAAGTGGTGAGACTAAACTTTCGAGGTATTGAATTCGCTTACAACAATGTTTTCCAATTCTCGCGATGATAATATTGCTCTTGCTCTTGCCCTTGCCCTTGCTTGGCGCGGAGATATGTTCCACCCAAGACACCTTCACCCCATACTGTTTCATAATCCAAAATTTTTGTGTTCCATTACCATCATACATTAAAGAAAGCCATCCATCAATATGCCGCCCCAAGTGAATTTTAACACCTCCTTTGCGATTGCACGGTAGCTCTATCTCTCCAAACGCCTCGCTCTCCAAGTCGAAGGCTTCAATATAACTACGGCCACCATTCTCCACAACCCAGTGAATCTTTCCACACGCGAATACCCCCATGCCTAACCAAGGATGATTCCCGGGTGAAACACCTTTCCATGAGTTCGTCTTCGAACTATAAACTTGACCTATTCTCTCATCATCATCAGAAATAACCACAAACACCTTGTGTGCACTACTTTGCTCATCCCATCCAAACCCCCATTTCGTAATTTTAAGGTTTTGAAGGTCTAGTTTGGGAAGGTTTCGAAGGTCTGGCATGGGTAATTCGGCGGAGATTCGAGTGGCGGGATTCCACAAGAAGAAATACCCTGCTTTGTTGTACATGCACAAAACCCCATCACAGTAATCCACACAGATATTATCTTCCATGAGATGATTAATTTTCGGATCAACAAAAGGTTCCTTGGAGTTAGAGCGCCTCAATTTATTCAATCCATGTGTTTTACAGCACAAGATCATTCTCCAACGATCACGAGGTGGCTGGTTTTTTCCGTAATTGTGGAGATGTTTTTTGATGAAACGTTTGCTGCCGATTAAAGAAGCCCATTGTTTCGATACGCACCTGAATCTCAAGAGTGATTTCACCGGAAGTCTTGTCAGTATTTCTTCTTCGACGAGTTCTTGAGGAAGATGAAGAGATTGTAGAGAGCTGCGGGATTTCTTGTTTTCCTTTTCCATCTCCGGCATAAAGAGATAACTTATGATTTTGCTAGATTTATAGTTTTGTAGTTTTGAGATAGAATTTCCTAATTAGAGATTGAGAGGGTTTTGTCCCAAATTTCAAGATTTTAGGTGTTATCTTATTTGTCTCAAATCAGAAGTTGCTCGACCAATGTTATTGTCGTCGAGCCCCCATGATTACCTCCTCTCTTTTAATTATATTTTCAATTTTAATTTCTTGTATTATTATACTTTCAATTATATTATTTTTAATATATTTTCTTCATTTTTTTATGTTTTAAATATAATTTAAAGATTATTAATTAAGTTTCAGGAATCTATGTCAGTTATGATTCATCATAATATAATTTTATTTTATAATAAATTTTATTAAGATGGTAATTTCAATAGTAGATACTCTAAGACATAAAAAAATGATGGAAACAAAGTATTTCATCATAGCGCAAATAATGTGCTATTGAAAAGAACCATTGACGCGGGATCAAATTACATGTTACTCCTCCTGTCGCATTAATGGCTCCTTTTTTCGGGGCACGATTTTAGGAGAATTGAAAAGTAATGTAAAATAGTGTAAGGTGGTGATAGCTTACTTTTGAGCACATATTTTAACAAAATTGTGTTTTTGTGTGTAAATTAAGTTGACTATTTTTTCTAAGACAAGTTTATTACCCTTTTGGGCATGTGCCATTGCTAATTGGCCATCTCAAAATAGCAAGTATCTTGTCACTAATAGGATTGAGGGAGTATTATTTTAAGTTTTCAAGGTAACGTAACTCAATAAAGAAACAAACTAATTTTGGTACGACATCCTATAAAGGAATACGAGTTAATTTTGGAGGACGGAGGGACAACTAAAAAATAACGGATGGGATCCTCTATGCCAAATTTTTCGTGTGTCACGAACAATTTCACTATTTTTAATAACCTTTTTTTTTGTAAAATTAAAATTTATTATTACATAATATATCAAGATTAATATTTATAATAAAAAATTAGAAATTTTTAAAATAATATACCATGATTAGTATTTTGGAATATTCATTAACACTATCACACACCACTCTAAGACATCCCTCAATCTCCGACAGCCAGAGTTTGGATTGTAGTTGGATTAGATTATTACAATAAAGAGGAAAGTAGGGTTTTTATTCAAGATCCCTACTTGTTTCGAGGCCACCAATTGGGCTAAATATTTTTTATTTTCGTTTCGTACCGCTTTAGCTAAAATCTTATGAAAATGTCTATCTACTCCCTACAACTAACCATTTTTTCTTTTTGTTTTTTTGGGTAACTAGAACATTACCCGGGCGATGCCCGGTTAATAATTCCATGAAGATATTATTCTCTTGTATATTAAATTTATAATGCATGATTATGTTAAATTTCTTCAATATGTATGACATATACATGTTTGAATTGATTTTACTGCAGGACCAATCTTTCTTCTGGGATCGTATATTATGTACTCCATCCATCCT
>JAYJMF010000031.1:1748736-1765441 GCA_036873715.1 Salvia sclarea | reverse complement strand
ATTGAATTGATTCAGAAGACATGTGAATTGATGCAAAGCTCACATGCATGCTGCAATAAATACAACTTTTCAGAAGGGGACGCCAACTTTTCAAAATGGGACGCCAATTTTGGAGTGGGCCGCCAATATTGGTGCTGGGCCGTCAATTTGGAGACTGGACAACCAATTTTGGTGTTGGGCCGCCAATTTGGAGGCTGGGGTGCTGGGCTGCCAATTTGGTGGATGGACCGCCAAATGTTGTGCTGGGAAGCCAATTTGGTGGTTGGACCGCCAATTTCAAATCTTCCCAAGTTAGGTTGCAGGAACTCTTACACATTTTCTTACACATGTAAGAAAAGTGTAAGACTTTACACTAAAAACAATGCAAATTTAAATTATTTTTTATACTTTGGGTAGATGGAGGATGTTGGTTATAAAAATGGATATATGGAAGATATTTTTTATAAAACTAAGCAAATATAAATAAATCTCAATATAAATAAACCTCAAAACTCAATATGAATAAAACTTCAATAATAAAAAACAAAATTTCCCATACCCAGACCCAAATCCAATCATTCTTCAATAATGAATAAACATTTTAAATTGGATGGGTTTGGTACAAGCAAACGTCAGAGTAGGGGCAACCCCTCCATGAATAATGACTCGATCCAATCAAGGAGAATATTATCATCTCCATCTCTAGCAATTGAATAATTCTCTTTAAATATTTCCTTCCCTCACACTCACACACATTAAAATAAATTTCATATTCTAATTCCTCCAGCTTCTTTGTATTAACAAGATAGATTACAATAATACATCTAAACAGAACATCCAAGTACACAATAATAATAAAAATCAGAATAAAGATAAAACAAATATATTAGTCCTATATCAACTTTTCTTTTTCTCTAGGTGCAAACCACTCACCTTATCCTCTCTCTCTCTCTAGATTTAGAGCACTGATGTCATTTCTCACCAAGTCTTTCTCATGCGTCTTTGTTTAACATGCCAATCTCTATTATGGCTAATTTGATATTTACATTGGTTGGGTCATGCCGTAAGTCTATGATCCTCCAATTATTTAATTACTTTAAACATCTCTATATACCTAAAAGTAACTTTACCACATAATGGACTTCTTTTTGTCTGATAATCAAGCATATTCATCTGAATATTTAACATAGAATTGTTTTTTTCTTTTTTGAAAGGAAACATAGAATTGCTATGTAAAGAAGTCAGTATGTGACGTAAATTTCCCACCCAACTCTTACATTTTTGCCATTACTTTATTTCTCGGGGCATCTTATATCTTTTCGGCAAAATATTTTTCTTGATTTTCAACATTTCATGACAAGCGTGTTACGGTTTTCAATAATTGTAACGCAAGCTATGTAATTCACAAGAAACTCGAAAAATCCGGTTACAAATATACGATGCGTTGAAAATAAATAGAGTATGATATACATTTTATTTGATTTAATTTAATTTTGGGAGATGTGATATACTTTACAAGCTGACTTGCAGGGTATATTCATATCTTCATACATTACTATTGGATTGGATTGAAATTAAATAAATTGATTAATGTGTTTTCAATCGCGTGGATTCCAATTTGAAACCCGTTTTGCTTTTTCCCTACTCTTCATCTGTTTTAACTGGATAATAAAAGAGGAAGGTTTCTCTCATTATTATACTATCCCTCTCATTCACTCATTCACTGTATCAAAATCATACATTTATGCAGACACATATATTAGGAGAGAGAGATTAAATTTGCTGATGCTAGAATTGAGGGCTTCCAATACTATGGATTTTGGGAATTCTAGCAGTGTCAGCTTCCACTATAATTCATCTACCAGTTGCAGCAGCAGTTGCTTCTACTCACCACCAGCATCTTTGTCTTCCTCTGATTCCTTCTCTTTTGGAAGCTCTCATTCAATTGAAATGGCCTCCTACAACCCTTCTATCAAGCCTTCGTCCAATTTAATTTCCGAGCTTTTTATCTTCACCAGAAGAGAGACCGCTTGATTCTTGAATTTCCGTGATCACGTTTTTCAACTTGTCGAATAAAATAAGATTCCTGGTTATTCTTGCTGATTTTGTGCTGTTTTTGGGGTTCTCATTAATAACAGCTGTTGCCCGTTGAGCCCAATTTTCAGCAACCATTTTTGTTGTTTTCTCGAAAGTTGGGAGCTTTTTGTTTCACTCAATTCTCAAGAAAACCTTGCTATTCTTTCAGCGACCCTTTTCTGGAATTGCTCCAAAGATTCCTTTTTTCTGTAATCTTGCTTGGAAAATTTAGAAAATGCTGCGTGTTTCCATGGCTACGCCTATGCTCATGCCGTCTTTGGCGAATTGTGGAAGGTAAGATTGATATTTTACATTTAAGTTGAGAATATTTGATTTGATGGGATGAGGTTGTTTGTGCTTAAGATTCTTACGTGATGAATTTGATGTATATATGATTTTGATTGAACTTGTTTATGCAAAAGTTTTAGTAAATGCATTGGAGAAGAATGTGTGCTACTACTAGTAGTTGGCAAAGCCCAATATTCCCTTTGTTCTTTACGATCATCAGGTTTGATTTTGATGGTCGTGGTGGATGTTGGAGTGGTTTTGGTGGGAATGAAAAGCGGAGCCTTCCATTGTCTAGAACTACTGGAAATGCTGCAGCCAAGAAGATGAGGTTGAGCATTTCGCCTCTAGCTTCTTCTGCGCTCGCAGATTCCTGTAATTCGTCTACAGCCAACTTCTATAAAGAGGTTGAATTTCTTCATCATTTTGTTGATATACCCATAATTGATCAGTTTAGCTTGTGACATAACCATATATGCGAGTAGTAGTAAATGGTTGGAGTTGGTTGTCCATTGATCTATATTTGTATATATATCAGGTTCTTGAAGCTGCTAGAGATAGATTTACGAGGGAGATATCTTTCCAGTCGAAGGACAAAGATATCTCGCTTGCAAAGGTAACTTCTTTACCGTTGGTTGGTTGGTTGATGGCGCCGCCAAATGCAAACTATAAATTTGATATTTCTTGGCTTAGTGAACCCGTCTTTCATTCCCATTATACGCCGCCTCTGTGAAGTGAACACGTGCTAATGTTTGAACGGCTGCTTTGGTATTATATTAATGGCATTGATGAACTCATATGTGCGGTAGTTTGCTTCCGTGTGCTTTGTAGGCTTTACTTTATGTTGCGGCTGAGGATGAGGCGTTTTTGGCGTTTAATCGTGAGATTGACATCTGTTCCGCTCACAATGAAAGGAGGGACACGTCACTGCTTAATGACGGGCAAGGGTGGGAAAGCGTGGAGGCTATGCCGATGGCTGAAAAGAATATAAATGACTGGTTGGCGGAGCTGGATGCCATTTCAAAGGAAGTTGAAGCGGAGCTAGTTTCACGGGATATAGGATGCCATTTGGCTGAAGTTCTGGAATCAGTAAACAAAGTCCTTTTCGAGTTGAGAGGTTTCAGAAGGTCACCAGTAATGGTGGATCCAAAGTGTTCGTATTTGCACTCTGCTTTAAGCTCTGGGTGTGCCAGTGGTATAATTTCGTCAATCTCTACTTAATTCCAATGTTATTTCATCAATGATCTTAACTCTTTGATTCTTGTTTTGCGATGTTTACTGATTTTGTGCCTTTGGAATTTGAACAGCAATTTTGCTTAGTGTAATTTATATTGAGGTTTGCCGAAGGCTTAATTTGACCATTGTGGGATCACGAGTTGGGGAGGAATTTCTTATATGGCCCCCAACAGGGAATCCTGAGGTATGCCAATTGTCAAATGATTGAATACTCTCATCAGTTTATGTGAGCTAGAATTTAAACGGCGTTTCAATTTCCGACAAAATCATTAATAGTAACTTAATTAGACATTCAGGTTCCTGATTTCTACCTTTTTCAACATTTGCAGGATCTATTCAAAGTAACTTCTGGGCACAGCTTGTTTGGGGTTGTCAACGGGAAGTGCGTGGAGGATCCAAGATCTAAGGCCTCAGATATAAACAGCCACTCACTTTCAGGGCTAGAAATTGCAACTAACCGAGATATTATTGGGATTGCTTTGGCGAATTTGATTGTGAGCTCAATCCACTAGTATTTCTTCTTATATAGTTAACTGCTCAATGAAACTCTGTATTTTCTTGCCTGAGTTCTTACTTGCTGAAGATCGATGCTTTTAAATATTGCAGAGGCTTTACTGGAAACGTGCTTCAAGAACAAACCATGGGTTAATGTTGACTTCTCCACTGAGATCTGTTCTTAAATCCGAGGAGAAGTTCAACCTAGATGGAAGTTCGGATATGCCTTTGCTGCGCCCTCAGGAGCTGAGGTAGCTATCTATTACCACTTCTGACTCCGTCGTTGCCAAAATTTGAATAAAGAATGTGCTTGAATGCAATTTTTGGAAATCTGATAATTATATCTTTGAAAATGAGAATAAAGAATGTGTTTGAGTGAAATTGTACCCTTTTTTTCTATTTCTGTGAAGGCCTCAATTTTGAAATTTTAGTTAGAAATGAAGAATAATATATTTCTAGAATGAAGAAATTTTAAATTAGAGATTTGTTAGTTCGGGCACAAAAGAACTATCCATAGAAAATATGATCCTATGGCTATAATTAATGTCATTGATTTTCACTTCTCTATAATCCACCTTTCGCTCCCCGCTATATAAATTTTCCTATTCAATTTTACATACTGAAAATCATCCTTTAGTTAGTGGGCTTTCATTATAGAGCTCGTGAAATATTCTGTGTGGTTTTTAGTTGAGCTAAAGCCATTAGTAAAATCTTTCTGTTTCTCAATTACCATATTAGTCTCGATGAATCTCTGATGTGTAATTTTGGGTTCTCGTTTCTTAGTCGCCTGTGTGAAACCACAAAATTAGAAACATTAGACTCTTGTCAGTTTTCCATCTGGCTTAGTAGGCAGCGCTCTCTTTCACATTTTCTGGTTCAATCTCCCTCATCGAGATCCCTTTTTTATCTATGCCATGCACGTGTCGTGCCTCTCTTGATGAGAGGTCGTTTTTAGCAATATTGAACTCGACGTTTGTTCATTTTCAGGCTGGCCATCATGGCCTCGGAGAGATTGTTAATCCTTCAGCCGCACAACTGGTGTTTGAGAAGAGACTATGGCATGCTGTTGTACTATAAAAGGTAAGCTAAAGCTAATACCCGTTTTTGTTTTGAGCGTGTGATCGAGCTCGTCCTCTGCTAACACGATGTTTACAGGGAATACGAGGCTGCGGTCCAAGAGCTGAGCATCTGCATGGCTTTTGCACCGGAGGAAGAGGCTGAAGTGTTGGAGCCGTTCGTGGAGAAGCTGCACCTCATGCGGCTCGAGACGTCGTGGAAATCACTGGGACAGAAAGGCAGGCTAACAATTCCCTGATTTGGTAGGAGGTTTAACTATTTATAGCATCTATAATGCCCCCCTTTATAAACTACAGTTTTAACCATCTCAAGCTTGTGTAAATATTTCATTGTAACGACTCGGATCCATAGAGATGCAAACTACATCATCTTTCTAATATGCTACCATGGATTAGTGTATATATCGCATCACTTGTGTGTTGTGCAAGTTGCATGCACTAATTAACGAAATCTTCTTATTGAGCATGGAATATCGCATTCCACACGTAAAACTATATTTTTAACATCTATAAAACAAATTAAATCTTCTACTAGATTTTTTTGATATTTTCATGAGATGGACATACGGGCGGTAGGTCGCATGGGCTGCGGAGGGGGTCAACGCCCGCGTTGACTGTTGACCGGCTCGTTGACCGATGATTGGTCAATTTTTTCATTTATTTTTTACAGAAAAGTATCATTTTGTATAATTAATAGTATCATTTCGAATAACTATTGATGTCATTTCTAAACTCGACTCTTAAAACTAAACCCCAACTCATAACACTAAATCCTAATCCCTAAACACTAAATCTTAACTTTTTAAACTAAACCAAAACTCCTAAATACTAACTCCTAACCATTAAACTCTAAAAAGTGTCATTTTGAAACATTATAAGTATAATTTATATAACTAATAGTGTCATCTCAAAATTATTAGTAACATTTTTAAACCCTAACCCCTAAAATTAAACCCTAACCCCTAAACACTAAACTCTAACCCTAAACACTAAACTCTATACATTAAACACTAAAAAATGTCTTTTTGAAATACTAAAAATGCTATTTTATATCAACAAAAGTGTCATTTCAGTTGTAGTGCCGTTTTGTAATACTAAAAGTATCATTTTGATCACATTGTCATTTTGTAATACTAATAGTGTCATTTCGCATAAGTATAGCGTCATTTTGATTCTAGTGTCATTTGATATCATTAATAGTGTCATTTGATCACCTCTTGTTTATAGACAGTAATAGTATCATAAAATAAGAAATCAAAATGACACTACAACAACATAACATAAAATAAGAAATCAATTTAGATATATAAATTGTTTATAGACAGTAAAAAGTATGGACAAGAAACCAATCTAGATTTAATACATTGATTGCAAATATTCCTAGATCTATAATAAGTTAAATTGGTTCATTTTCATTTTATATCTTTGTATGAAGGAAAAGAGATGATTTTCTGGCTGCATTTTGTGATTTTGTTGGATACTTCATAAATATATACAAAGTCCCTTAGCAAGTTCCCTATTCTCTAATCAAAATAAAGACGATATCACGCAGTAGAAATAACAGTTCAAACTCAAAATCAAATTATTAATTAGTACCAATCATTAAAAAAAATTATACAAATTGATATTCATCATTTGCTAGTGATGGTTGCATCTCATGGCAGAAGAGAATCCTGCACCTTTCTCCTTTCGTCCATCCGCATCCTCTTCAACCTTTGCTAGAACCAAAACATTCACAAGAATTTATCATAACTAATTAGCAAATAACCCAAAGATGACAAAAACAAACTCACCAAGTCCAAGTTTTCAACTGACCAATTTGACAATGATACAACTGCAACTTAATGAGAAGGGATATGGAATTACAGTTCTCTTTCTTGACCCCTGATATTCCTCCGGCCAAATAAAGCAACAAAGAGACACAACAGCCATATCACCATAGAGTATTGAAGATATTCTTCAGATAAGAGAGATTCTTCAAATTATCATTAAGAGATACACTCTCAAAAGATTGTACCATATCAATTTGAACCACTATTACAATCCTAATAAACATCATTGATACCTCAAACTTCAGATTTGAGTTTCAGATGCCAAAATCCTATTTTATAGCAAGGAAATATTCAAGATGAGGGATCTTACTTGAATATGATTTGTCCAATAGACTTAATCTTAGTCAGGACCAAATTCTTGCAGTTCATAGTCATACACCATTAGCTTATCTTCACATATTTATAAATAACTAGCATTAGTTGATAGCAGAGCAATATAGGATAATAAAATAAACTGTTAAATTTTCAATATTAAACAAAATTGGGGGAAATTAGGCACCAAGTAGAAAGCAAGCAATTGAGCAAAGTAATGACAAAGTAAGGCTGCAAACCACCTAAAAATGTGAAACAACAAAACACCTTTCTAAATGGGCGTAGCTATCTAGAAAGAGAAGAAAATTCACATAAGAAATAAGTAATATACAATTATAGGTACTCGCCAACAATACATAGCTGATCCAAGCTATCTACTTCTTCAATAAATGATTTGAAGTTATTAGAATCAACTTTTGATATATCATCCTTCTCATCTGCAAATAAAACACCAATACAATACAAGAACACAAAATCACCTATACAATAAATGAAGAAATGAACAACAAGAAAACGAAAGAGAATCAAAATATCATAGATGATTCCAATTGTGGAAAATTTGATAGAGTAAAATGAAAGGAAAGAAAACAGAGCGTAATTAACTAAATTAAATACTCCATCATTCTAGGTTAATAATAATAATCGCGTGAAATTGTCCACTAATCCTATGATCGACGCACAGATCCACAAATACAGACACACAAAAAATAGCAGGAAACATAAATGTATTTTTTTCCGGAAGAAGACCATAAATTTGGTAGAGATGCTCCTAAGATCAAGAGGCAAAATAGGTGAGTTAATTTTCTGAAAATTTCTTCTTGTGTTCCTACCACGATAACAACTTCACAAACAACTCTCTCCGAAATTTCGTGTTTCCATCCAACCAAAAACGGATTCAAACAAATATCTCAAAAAGGATTTGAATTTCAAATAGGAAAAGACGGAAAAGAAAAATTGCAGAAAGGATAGAAATTGCTGACCTCAGCGTATACATTTGAATAAGAAGCTTTCCATATTCATCCGAATAAGAGAGAGCAGATCAAAAAGATAGAGAGAGAGAAGACATACACGGCGAGAGCCGCTGCTGGCTCCAGTATGGTGAAATCCGATGGCAAAATCCGCGGTGGAGCGACGCCGGTGGAAGGCCGTAAAACTAGGGCAGAATCACGGAAGGTGGAAATTGATCTGAATTTTGATTTTGTGAGAGTCTTGTTTTCGCGGAAGAATATAATCAATTTAAAATAAATCTATATATATATCTAAAACCAGAGTTTAAACCTAGCGGTTTCTCTTTGATAGTTTTTCTTTATCATAACCGTCCGATCGATTCAATTCATTTTTTCTCATACGCATCTTCTCAAAAAATTTAATTAAGCGGTTATTTTCCGGCAGCTGTTATTTCTGTCCCACAATCATCGTTCTTGCAGCGGTTATTTGTTATTTTTGTTCCCACAATTTTCAAGTTTCTGGAGCAGTTACTTTGCTTTCACAACGAACAGTTTTTTTTCTTTCCAAAACGACACCTTCTACAAGTTTCACAATACAGATTTATCATAATCGATATTCATACCGGTCTGAAGGGACACACGTTATCAAATTTTGTAGTTATATATTCAGAGATCGTTAGTTCCTATGTTTACGGATAGAATTAGTAGTGCAGATATCTAGACCCTTCTCCAAACAAAACAAAAAAGCAACCAATTATACACCCAAAATTGCAGACAGCATAATGCATCACATATTTTCGTTTCTACTGCTCAAAACACAGAGAACTTTTTTAATTTTCAATATATAGCATCGGATTCCAAATCTATGTGGATTGAAGAAATAGAATACGGAGAAAAATTCCTGTCATAAATAAGAAGCAGCGTGTCTGAAATCTGATGCGGAAAGCGGCGGCGAAGACGAGTGTCGGAGCGGCGCTCTTCTTTTATGGGAGTATTTTCATATTTAATTCTATTTAAAGTGGGCTTATATATCCTTTCTAAACCTAAAATGGGTTCTTAATTCTTAAAGCCCAATCACTGGTATGAAATCTTTCATTCTGTATACATGTTTATTTTACTTTCAATTAATGTGTTAACTTAAATGCAATAAATAAATGAATCATCTCGCTTTTGAAGTGATAGGAACACTTCTTTTATGGGTGATTCAATTCAATTTTCAGTTCGCATTATACAAATTTATTCATTTGATGTTCTTTAGAATCTCTTCTTTCTCGGACATATGAATCTCCCATTATGGGATGGTGAAGAGGATATTAGACTTGAGATTTTTTTTTTATGAGATCCACCACAAGAAAACACGCCATTAACGACTGAAATTAACAACGGATTCTATTCCGTCGTTAAAGATGTGGCCTTGACGACGGACTTAACGATGGAATAAATTTTTTTTTTTTATTTATTAATTAGCGACAGAATTAGTGACAGATTAACGATGAATTTTTTATTTTTTTAATTATTTTATTTAAAAAATAACAAATTCCGTCGTTAAATAATTAATTTATTTTTATTTTTATTTGTCCGTCATTAAATCAATCGTTGATTAATTAATTTTTTTATTATTTTTAATTATTAAAAAATTCCGTCATTAATTTCGTCGTTAATTAATTAATTTTTTTAATTAAATTAGTCGTTAATTCCGTCGTTAATCTTGTTATCCTACATTGAAAATATTGTGGATGCTTGGTTGAGTAAGTGCCTATAAATATGAGAGCACCAATATTGAAAATAAAGAAATAAATAATTAATAATATATTTAATTAATTAAAAAATATTACAATAATAAATAATTATGAAAATAAAAAATAAAAAAATAAAAAAAATAATTTATTTTTACTTTTTTAATATTACTTTTTTTAACGACGGAAAGTTCCGTCGTTAAATTTAGCGACGTAATGTTTCCGTTGTTAAGTCTCGGACGACGACTCTACCAATGACGGTGGCTTGTCCGTCGTTAATTAGTTTTAACGACGGAATCTTCGTTTTTAACGACGGGACGAGTCTTTTTTTGTAGTGAGATAAGTGATGAAGTTGAGGAAGAATAGATGATAATAGTCTCACTTTGACATGCCCACATCACTTTTTGTTGTAATAGATGATAATAGTTTAAAATCATCGTTCGATCGATGTTGGATAGTATCAAATTTTAACTCACGTATTTGTGACTGGATTTTTGCGTCATGGATCGAGTACAATAGCCTATGTGGTTTCTTCTCCATTATATTCTTTTCAATCATTTGGTCTCATTGAAATTATTGTTGTTGAACATTTGACCTCTTGCAAAAAAGAGTTGGTAATAATTGTCAAATATTGTCTAAAAAAATCACTAATATATCAGTGGAAATGCTTATGTTTCATTATTAGCCCAATAAAAAGTGTAATTGTTGAATAGAAAAATAATTTAATATCGAATTAGAGAATATACGCTGAAAATTAGAATAGATATTCATTTCATTTGCGGAAAGACTTGCAGCAATTTTATGATTCTTTAATTTTTGGTTGACCAAAGTTACCATTTCAATTTTTTATTTTTCAAATAAGCATGGTAAACTAAACTATGCCAGTTATAATTACGTTTGTTACTCATGTAACTTTCGCTTATACTTAGGGGACTTTTCAAAATTATAAATATGACCTTACTTGCGCTTCAGTTTTACATTATGGCTTAATCTTTAAAAAACTTATGTGGCATTAAATATTTTTACATGTTTACTTAAAATAACAAAATGAAAATTTCAAAATGTTCCCACCTTTCGATTTGGGTTCCCATCGGAGCCGAGCCGTAAGCATCGTGGCAAGTAAACGGAAGAACTGCAAAGAAATACTAAAGAGATATGAACTTAATAAGAATTCAAAAGGATGCTAAATTTGGGTTGATGGATGAGATCAATTTATAAAAACAGGTAAAATAAGAATTGAATAATAAATTCCAAAAGAAAATAATAACTAAGTCAGACTATTATTTTAAAAATCAAATCTTATGTTTGTTTTGAAATAAATACTAAAGAGAGCAGAATTTACAAATATTTTAGAATACAAAAAGTCATAAGAGCATCAATCGTGGGGGAAAAAAATCAAATACACGATTTTAATCTCCATAATAAGAGTTGAAAAAATATTTTCAGAGGTTGGCCCTATAATAAAATAAATTTTAGTACATAGATATCTATATTGACGAAATTAAAATTAAATGGGAATGACATATTTAGTATAATGGCAAGCATATTAAAAAAATTATTATTCGAGCAACGCTTGGGTAATGTTCTAGTTACTCTTTATTAAGAGGAAGTTGCACCGTTGGGATATTTTCGAAATGATATATATACCTAATTAGTATCTCTCGTCTTCTAACAAAATATCGCCAAAATTGCGTAGCTCGGATTTTATACTTATTTTGCGGTTCATTGTCATTGCAATTAGTATGATACCAAAAAATATTTTAAAAATAACTGTAAATATATAATACCAACTATTCTCAAATTCTATGCTGTAGGGTAATGCAAATCATGATTCATTAATAATTCTAATCTCGATCGGCATGTTTTTGCACTTTCCGGCAACTATATATCCAAATGGAATTTGGATACATCTACAAAGTCAAGCTTACATTTTTTTTAATCAAATTTAATTGTTAGTAGTTAGTTCACCAAGCATCGAACATTCCAAAAAATCATCATCAAGCCTCCTTATAACTTCAAGAAAATTCGTTCCCAAAGATAATCAAATCCGGATCTTTTACTAAGAGAGGAACCCGATGGTCAGTGGGCTAAGAACCCTCATAAAAACCAAGCTTATATTAATTACCTAAAGATCCTCTCCCTCCCCTTATCTATTCTTTTAATAGATCCCTTAATTATAATCCATAATAATATTATTATTTAAATGTGTCGGATTCCGTGAAAGCAAGCGATCAACTCTAAACTTTGTTATTTTATTTTTCACTTAATTAATATGCGTGCACGAAAGTTCGATCAGGCTGCAAGCTTCTAGTAACTTTGAAAAACATCAAATATATAAGTGAAATTTTAGTCAACTATAAAAAAAGTTCAAATACAACTAAAAGTTTTTACGTTTAAAAAAAAATTGCTATTGGAAGAGCAGATATCCTAAATTCCTTGAAGGCTTCAACAAGACTAGAATAAAGCGAAATAACTACCTTATCTATATCAATTTGTAAAGCAAGTAGTATGAGTTTATGGTTACAATTATTTTAGGAGATTTAATTACAGAAGAATATGAACGCTGGCATTAAAGCGCCTACAAAAATTTAGTATGAATAAAGTACCTGATCAAATGTGAATGCAGAAATGTAACAGTACTGTATGCTAAAAAGATGTATTGGCATGTTGACTATAGCACTAAATAGAGATATCGAAAATTTAAATGTACAAAATGAACCACTATAAGTAAACAAAGCATGGCAAGAAGAGACAATAAGACTCAAAGGCGTAATTTAAATATACATATATATAACTTTACCAATTGAAATGGGTGGGTAGTGAAAAAAAATAGAATACAGAACAAAATGGTCAAAACCTTCTACATTTAAATGTATGTTATATACAATTCTCCAAATTCCATAGCTTTTAAAATCGCGTAGTCAGAATAATAAATAAATAAATAAATAAACAATGAAAGGAAACTTTTGAAGTCAAATATATCATCTCGGCTCGGCGAAGCTTTATATATCCAAGGATCATTTTACATTTGCGGCTGTTTATTTTTTATGGAATTACTTAAATATTTTCAACGTCTCTTTCCTTCTTTTCTCGCCTTCTTCTCTATTATTATATTATTATATACTACTGTATTAAACAAATTTTCAATTATTGGTGTATCTACGCCAGCAGTATATTTGACTATTAAATTAGTCAACTAAGAATTACGTTTATTGTTTTTATAACGAGAACCATCTCTATTAGTGGCACTTGACGTACTTTGTGTTAATTTTCACCAACCATAATACGTAGAACGAGTTGTTTTGAATTATTTCATGCGGTAGAAAGTAGCGGTCGTGCATACTTCTAAAAATAAACATGTGCAAAATAATCCGTATTTACATATTTCAATTCGAATTACTCGTATGTAAAAGTACAAATATCACAATTCACAAGCGTTAATTGTGCAAGACCTTAGTATGCAGTCTTCTGCATAAAAAGTGGGATTTATTAAATCCGCACGTACACATATATAGTAATTACATGATAAAGTGACGAAAAAGATACAAGTTCAACATTAGTTCCACCTGCTCATCTTAAGCCCAGATTGATATATAGTTTCATTTTTTAGCAAACTATTCACGATTCACTAACAAAATTAACTGATGTATATATACGTAAAATTAGTTATCTCATAATACACTGGTAGCTAAAAGGGCACGTGTTTAGAGTAAATATCATCCCGCATATGTAATGCAAAGACGTGGAAAAATATTGATTATGGTAGTATTAATCAAGCAGATTTGTCAGAGGTCGAATACGTTACCTTGTTTGAATTTTTCAAGGTCAAATGTTAGAAAATTATGTATTATCTAATTATTATCCGATTAGCATCAAACGTGTCTGCCCACATATATACTCAAAATTGGCTATATAATCCGAGCGCAAATCCTTAATTATAATATAAAAAACACAACATTTTTGAGACGATGAATTATTCGAGAATCGCAGCATCGCTCTCCCTCATCTTCTCCCTCCTACTATCCATCTCATCAGCTAGCTCCAACACCTCATCCCACCATGCATTCATTCAGTGCCTTGAAAACTCTTCCGATACGATTTCTGCAGTTGTTTACACCCAAACCAACTCTTCATACTCATCGGTTCTGCAAACCTACATAAGAAACCTACGCTTCAATGAATCCTACACACCAAAACCGCAAATCATCATCACCGCGAAGCAAGTCTCCCACATCCAATCCGCCATTTTGTGCGCCAGAGCTCACGGCATGCAGATGAAGATCCGAAGCGGCGGCCACGACTACGAAGGCGTTTCCTACTGGTCCGACAATCCCAACTTCTTCGTCTTGGATTTGTTCAATCTCCGATCCATCAACGTCAGCGTCGAAGACGAATCGGCGTGGGTCCAGGTCGGCGCCACTCTCGGCGAAGTCTACTACAGAATCGCCGAGAAGAGCCGCGTCCACGGCTTCCCCGCTGGAGTCTGCCCCACCGTCGGCGTCGGCGGCCACCTCAGCGGCGGAGGCTACGGCAACATGATGCGTAAATACGGCCTCACCGTCGACAACATCGTCGACGCACAAATAATCGACGTCAAGGGCCGCCTCCTCGACCGCCGGGCCATGGGGGAGGATCTCTTCTGGGCCATCACCGGCGGCGGAGCCTCCAGCTACGGCGTCGCCTTGTCCTACAAAATCAAACTCGTCCGCGTCCCGGAAACCGTGACGGTCTTCCGAGTCCCCAGGACTTACAACGAAAACTTCACCGACCTCGTCCACCGCTACCAAGCAATAGCGGCGGACGTGCTTCCCAGGGAACTGTTCCTCAGACTGACGCTGGACGTAGTCAACGGAACAAACAGGGCTACTTTTCTCGCGATGTATCTTGGAAACTCGCGAGACTTGGTAGCCCTGATGGACAGCAGCTTTCCCGAAATGGGACTGCTGCTGTCAAATTGTCTGGAAATGAGCTGGGCAGAATCAGTTCTTTTCTGGACAAACTTCCCCTCAGGAACTCCCGTCACGGAGCTCCTAAGCAGGATCCCGCAGTCGCTGACGTACCTCAAGCGGAAATCGGACTACTTGAAGACACCGATTCCAAAGGAAGGGCTAGACCTCCTATTCAGGAAAATGGTGGAGCTCCGGACTC
Organism: Salvia sclarea; assembly: GCA_036873715.1. Classification (NCBI taxonomy): domain Eukaryota; kingdom Viridiplantae; phylum Streptophyta; class Magnoliopsida; order Lamiales; family Lamiaceae; genus Salvia; species Salvia sclarea. The sequence continues at coordinate 1,750,319 of JAYJMF010000031.1, read as the reverse complement.
CGGCACTGACGTTCAACCCATACGGCGGCAGAATGGCTGAGATTCCTGCGGCGGAGAAGCCGTTCCCGCACAGGGCCGGCAACCTAGCAAAGCTGCAATACGCCACGAACTGGAATGAACAAGGGGCGGAGGCTGCTAACAGGTACTTGAACTTGACCAAGGAGCTGTACGCGTTTATGACTCCGTACGTGTCAATGGCGCCCAGAGAAGCTTTCCTGAATTACAGAGATTTGGACATCGGAATAAATCAGAATGGGCGGAACAGTTACATGGAGGGACTGGTTTATGGGTCAAGCTACTTCAAGGAGAATTTCAATAGGTTGGTGAAGGTGAAGACAAGAGTTGATCGGGATAATTTCTTCAGAAATGAACAAAGTATTCCAGTTTTCCCATGGAAGAAGTGATCAACGTCAACTACTATACTTATAGATTTGTGATTAATTATGGAATTCAAGAATATGTTTTTATTTTATTTTTCTTCATTTATTCAGGATATATACTGTCTTCGATTTGTAATTTGATTAAGTGTATACCTACTGCGTCCTGGTGCATGTACTGGTTTTAAATACAATGCGATACATAAACTTTAAAAAAAAAATTATTTCCTCCAATGTTGTTGCATGCATCATATATAGACTAGTATTATGTAGAACAGTAGTAGAACTCGAAGCTGACTGGCGCGAGAAATGTCATTCTAATTAATATTTCATTTTAATATAAATAGCGTGTTTAGTTTTTTCAAGCAGAATCTCATATAATCTTTTTGATGGTGAAATCAAACAAATGATATATAAAATAAAAATAATTAAATAAGAGAAAAATTGAAGTCGTTTGTGTCATTGAATGTCAAGGACTCAAGATGCTGCTGAAGGCCCTATTGTCTTAGAAACAATGTGTAATGGCCGTGGCCCAATTTTTAAGAAATCTTCGGCAGTAGACCCCAGATTTTAGAAGAAAAAGTGTTAATATCATTTTTTTTTATGATTTCTCTTGAGTTTTGATGAATTATTTATATAGTGGCAATATCATCGTTTAGCATATTTCTGTTGGTTGCCGCTTGGCCCTCCCTAGAAGGCTAGAACTAGAAAGTTTATATATGTTGGTGTCTTCAAGTGCGAGTTTACCGTAGTTTTAATTTGGGGGAACTTATTATAGCCTATAGATTATCAAAGAAACCTTACTGTCAATGCCAAACATACTACTCCAATTCATATCTCAATCAAAAGAGGTTTAATTTGATATCCTAATTTGATCCACTACCACCTCGCGGTAAGGGGTGAGCAAAATATCCAATAATCGAATATCCAAATCTAATCAAACCGAAAAGACTAATTTGGTTTGGATAAATCGGTTATTTCGGACAATTTGGTTATATCCGAAATTTAATTTGGTTATTTGGTTTTCGATCGGGTATGCGACTTATAAATACCCAAATATCCGATACCCGAAATATATATTTATATACTCCCTCGGTCCACAAAGAGTGTTCCACTTTGTGGACGACATGAGTTTTAATGAAAAATGAAGGAATTGTGTGAGTGGGGAAATGGTCCCACCATGTGGATTTAATAAATAGTGAATGA
>JAYJMF010000031.1:1714642-1736358 GCA_036873715.1 Salvia sclarea | reverse complement strand
CCCCCCCCCCCCCCCCCCCCCCCCCCCCCCCCCCCCCCCCCCCCCCCCCCCCCCCCCCCCCCCCCCCCCCCCGGGGGACTGAAGGAGGAAGAGATTTGCCTTTTATGTGTTTTGATTTTTAGAATAAGAATATGTTGAATTAATTAAATTAAAATAATTAATAGTAATTTTAATGCTTAATTTAGGATATAGTCAAGGTTATCAAACACTTAACTTATTTCATCATGATTTTTAAACAAATCTATTAAATAACCAACTTAACCATATCCTAGTTTTGACATTTCACTTTTTTTTTATCATATTTTGTCTTATTTTTAAGTCATTTTGCTTCATCCCAACAAACCTATCAAACAACCTAACATTCTAATGAACCTGGGATGAGAAGGCTTGGGAAGAGAAGAGATTCTCTTTTTGAAAAAAAAAACATAAAAAAAGGGGAAAACTGCAAATCAAATCACAAATTATATCTTAAATTACAATTACAACACGACTTTTGAACTTTTGTAATTAAATACCAACCTTTCAATTTTGTGCAATTACAACACGCCCAAATTTTTGGAAGAGCGGAAAAATGAGTTAGCGTCATTCCAAGCCTTTGTGGACTTAACATTTTCACGTCAATAAGATACGACGTAGGCTCGGAACGCACGGACTCATTTTTCTGACAGCTGGAAAATTTGGCCGTATTTTAATTGCAAAAAATTAAAAGGTTGAGTATTTAATTGCAAAGGTTCAAAAGTCGTGTTCTAATTGCATTTTAGAGTATAGTTCGTGATTTGATTTGCAGTTTTTTCCCCAAAAAAAAAAAAAAAGACCAATTCTATCTTGTTTTCACACGCATCACAAAAAAGGGCGGGTAAAGTGTGAATTAGCAAAACTATAAGGAGTGAAATGAAATTAAAATTTCACAAATAGGTTGAGCACAAACTTTCCCCCTTAAATTCTGTAAACCATCTAAAATTATACACACTGCCGAAAATTCGATATCCGTTTTCACACACATCACACACACTAGAAAGAGCGCCCTAACAAAAATAATCGAATTACAATCATCAACTTCATATTTCTATCTAACCTTGGAAAAAAAAATCATCTCTGTTTTTCAAACGATTTCATTTCGCTATTCGTGCTCATCGATGGCGAAGGAACCTTCTAGTAGCAGCACCAATGCGACGTCGCCGTCCTCTCCATCGTCGGCGGGGGATTCCTTCATCGGAAGCTTCATAAGCGTTATGTCCAAATCGGAGATTCGTTACGAGGGCATCCTTTACTTCCTAAATCCTCAGGACTCTACTTTCGGCCTCAAAGACGGTGATTTCCGCCTTCGTTTCCCCATTTTGCCCATTTCTGTCTGCTATAGGATGTTTTACGTTTTCGGTTCCGTTTATTTATGAATTTTGGCCGATGTTGTTTGTGCGCTTCGATTTATTGTGGTTGTTTTACTTTTTACCTATATGCGCTCATATGTATCAATGCTCTTCATGTTTAGAAACATTCCTATAGTGGAGCGCGTTATTGGAGTAGAAACCTAGCATTTAGTGATTTTTCGGTTAGAATGGAAAGGAGCTTCTGCATAAACTTCAGCTATTCAACTAATCTTCATTACGTGCAAAAATATATGCATATTTTTGCGGTTCTCCTCCAGCTGTCTCTTCTCGGCGAAGGTTTTGCGACTTCTGACTTGTGATTTGTTGCCAACTGCGTTGATTGCTTACAGTGTCGCTCTCTTCTCAAAATACCTTTTTATATTTGATAAGAATGATTTAAGGTTGCAGGGTTATTTTAGGAGAATGTGATTGTGGTATATCTGAGTTTGCATCCACTCACAGTGGGAAGTGCTCTCGGTTGAAATATATCATAATTGTAGCGTTCATTTCATTGATTGGGCAAACTGGTGTTACCAATATATAGTGAATTTATAGTGTATGTTTGTTTTTACTGAATCAACTGTTGACTGCTGAATTCTAAATTATGCTGTGCTGCCAACTGCTACGGAATTTGGAATGACTTTGTATCCTTTTCTCAATCAAATAAATAAGTTGTTGATTGATTGCAGTGAGATCATTTGGCACAGAGGGGAGAAAGAATGGCGGGCAAGAGGTTCCGCCAAGCGACAAAGTCTTTGAATATATTCTTTTTCGTGGAAGTGACATTAAAGTAAGTATGGATTGCTGTCTTAGAATGATTTGCAAATGCCTTGTAGTGAATTTTCATTTGTTAAACTCTTTCTATTAGTTCCAAGCATGGTTATCTATAGGTTGTTGATTCATGAGCTGATAATATGCTGTATATGAGGTCATGATGTCATCCAATAAAGCCATCATAAGTCCTGTATTTTTTCATGGTGACATTACTGGGTTGACCCATTTCACTATAATTATTGCTTGAGCTGTCTTACTCTCCATTTTGCTCTCTCACTCTCTTGTGCTATGTTATTTCACATTGGGTGATATTGCATGTTGCCTTTTTTTTTTTTTATCAGAATAACGTATCAAGTGCTAAATGTAAATTATGTAACAACATTAGAAATGATTTTACTTGATTTTCTGCATAGCTGTGACTATTATCATGTGAGAATATCTGATAATTTCTTTAGTTGCATGGTAAGTTTGACAACAATCCAGCACCATAATTACTTTAGAAGACAGTTCTTATGATTGAGGATATAGCGAACTATAAATGATTCTATCATGATTTTGTTGGCTCCTTCAGCTTTTAATGTACTAGCATCATGGTCGATCACAATTTAAGGCGCTTGATTTGAGTCACTAGTTTACATGTATATGTATTATTGTAATCACTTGATATAAGGGTCTGTGACATGGTATTGGAAATTTATGAGATGGGTATTCCCCCTTGATCTGTAATGGAAATTGAGATGTGATCCTATCCAGTACCCTGGTTGTTTGAGGCCTTATCTAAGTATAGTGACATGAACTTTACATGTTCTATACTTACATTGTAATGCCAAATGCTGCCTTTCCATTTGGGATAAATATTCTTAACTTTTAGCCAGTACATACTTGTCGCTTTAAGAACCCCTCTTATTAAGTGTTTCAAAGTAGTTTTTTGACTAATTGATGGTTGAGAAGACTTTCACCAGCCTGCAGTGCAGTTATATATTACCTGGGTCACAACTGATAAAGTTGTTTTTAGCAATTTCCAGATATAAAAGGAGTACTATTTAACTCGGATTTCTTTTCTTAAGATTTTGTTACATTGAGTTTGTAACTATGGATTTTGTTTATTTTTCTCTAAAGTTACACTAATGCTGAAAAGGTGGTTATTGTTGCAAATTTCAGCCCAGACTGAAGTAATAAAACATTTACTGGTTCACTCAGAACTATTCATGGATGCTTTTGAAGTCATGCATATTCTGTGTTTTTTGTTGCAGGATTTAAAAGTTATAACTAACCCACCAGTTCAAAAGCAGGAGAAACCAAATGATGATCCTGCAATTATAGAGGTAGTTTGCTTTATGCTCGTGTGTTTGCGCTGCATATTATTTAAGATTTTTTGGTTGGACGCTCTATTGACCTAATCTTCTATACTGTAGTCAAATTATCATATTCCACCATCCAGTTCATCAAATTCGGTCTCAGCTGTCCCTGGATATTCGACAGATCCCAAGTTGTACAGTGAACCATCTGGTTTAAATGCGAGATCCTACTCAAACATGTTGCCTTCCCATCCTTCTGGTAGCCAGATGGGGTGGGGTTCTTCTCAGTCGACACATAATGGTTTATCTTCTTGTGACACAAAAACACAATGGCAGGGTTATCGTGTAGCACCAGAGACAGGGAGCACTAATGTTGCTCAACAACGTCCGTTGTCATCGACTCCCATGTCATATCCCCTTCAAAATCAAGCATCTACAGCCATGGCCTTGCCACATGTATCAGATATTGGTCCTTCTGGGTATCAACTTGCAACATCCAGTTCTAGTTGCTCTAATTTCTCACCAAACCCTATTTTTGAGCAACTGCCTCCGTCGATGCCGTTTATTAATTCACTTTCTTCAAAGCCATCTCAGCCCTTATATAATTCTACATTAATGAATTCAAAGGGGTTGACCCAACCTTATCCATTAGCCTACCAGAATGCAGGCACAATTGAAGCTCAAGCTGCTAACAAAGTTTTTCCTGATCCTGCATTATCCCTTCCTGCTCAGTTCTTACCATATTCAGCGTCTTCTGTTACGGGTCAAATATCAAACTCCTCTCCTGGAGCTCCAAACCTGTTACAGCCCAGACTATCTGAATATTCTCTGTCAAACAATTTGTATGCTGATCAGAAGGATGCAAGTGGTGTTACTTCAAATTCTCTAAATTTGTCTTCATCAACTACCCCAGCAGTTCAACCGCCTCTTTTGCCACTGCCACCAGCTTCACAAAAGGTCAGCTAATTGGAGTGTTTTATTTCGTTTAATATGTTATACTTCTCTAATATATTAGTATATGTGCTTATAATAAGCTTTGAACTTAGCTTTTTCATTCTTTCCGCATTGACTTTATGTGCCCTTCTGGATATTATTTCAATCTTTGGAGAAGAATTATTAGTTTTAGAATTCTTAAAATATCAGTTGTTTGGAAGGTTTTAATATACATTACCAACACATCTGGCCTGGCAATCCAAATCCTAATTTCCAGTTATCAATTTCAAATACATATTGGTACGCCAATTTGCAATACTAAATTCAAATAGGACCTTTTTCTAATTCTTTTGTTTTTTGAGTAATTTTAAGCTGACTAGCAGAGAGGACGTGCGTCGCACGTCTTACATGTCAATTAACATGTTATTATGTGTTATATATCAAATAGAATTGTAATTTGGTTAAATAACTTGCTCATTGCTAACATATATGTTAATTGACATAGTTCATTAACAATTTACACAGTTAATTAACAAAGTATATATCAAATAGAATTGTAATATAGTTAAATAACTTGTAGATTAAATTAATGAATTAAATTGTAGATATATGTGTATCTATATTACATAATTAATAATTTACATAATTATCCTTAAAATAATATATGTAATAGGGATAAAATAGGCCATTCATATTTTGTAAAACCCACACTTTTATTATTAGTATAGATTAAATTATTGTAGGGTTGTCATATCTTTTCTATATGCCTATGGCCAGGTGAAGATAAGTTCTGACTTTTCACATAATTCACTTGCATATTTGCAGCTGCAATCCCCTCTCCAGTTTACTGAAGAATTTGATTTTGAAGCAATGAATGAGAAGTTTAAGAAAGATGAAGTTTGGGGTTATCTTGGGAAAGCAAACCAAAGAGAGAGTATAGATGGGATGCAAAGTGCAACTAGTACCCAGGAATTTGGGGATGATAAGCTTGACTTGATATCCAAGAGCGAACCCAAGGTATTTCAAGAACTTTGCTGATGGCTGTAATTGATTATATCTGTTTTTATCATAATATTTTTCATCTGTATACAGCCTGCATACAACAAGGATGACTTCTTTGATACAATTTCTTGTAATACTCTTGGCCGGGGAACTAGAGATGGGCAGAATCGATTATCTGAGAGAGTTAAGTTAGACTCGGAGGTTAGTATAGTACTATTTTAAAACCCGTTCTATACATGGATATGGAAATTTCCTGGAAAATACTTACATTTCTCCATTCATTATTCCACAGACATTTGGCTATTTTCAAAGAAGAAATCAGTTTGGTTATGGTGGGCAGAGAGGTGGATATGGTCAGCATCGTGGCCCATACAATTGGGGAAGAGGATATAACTATGGTTACAGAGGTCATGGTCGTTACACGTAATGATGACAGGACATGTCATGATTCAAAGCTTGAAGTTACTGCTGAGTTCTCAAAGCTTCAATTCCTCTGTTAGCTGATTCTCAACACACCACCAGCCGTGAAGGATACCCGAGATTAATTAGCATGAGAGTACATTTGGTTTTTTTGGCACCTTAGCTTAGACATGGCAGGTTCATATGATTTTTTGGCTCTTGAACCTGCCGGCTCCTTAAAATTACTAGTTATAAGTACTAGCTTTTGTTGATGTGTACTTACAGGCTACAGCCAAGCCTTTAGGCATTAGGCCAATTTTAGTAAAAGAAAAAAAGAGAAATGGAAGCAGCATAGTTAGCATGATCGTGTTATTCTCATCATTGATAACAGTCACAGGCTAGCTTCCTTGAGTTCCTTACATTCACAGAATTGGCTCGTTTCTTGTTGTATCTAAGAACCAAGTGCTTTTCATATTCTAAAAACCAAGTAATATTCTGCAGAGATTATACTTTGAAATCTAATCTTGTTGTTGTTTTTTCCCCTTATGTTGCTATTGTCGATGCAGAATGAGGACTCCCATCGTCAGCAGAGGTTGTGAGGTGAAAGATCCGACTCTTTCATAGATTCATTGTCTTTCATCTCTTTTCTGCATCTTTGACTTTTTTAGCTGGCTGTTTCTTTAGAGTGCAGTCGCAAAGTTGGACGTATATCCTACTATTACAAGTATGTGTTCCAATTTGTTGTTTGTCTATATCTAGTATGACATATTTCTATGCTGCACTCTACCTTTCTTAAAAAGGATTATTGTGAGTAAACGTGTATAAAGCGTTGGTTGTGTTAGGTATTGCTCTTGTATATCATTTATCAACTTTTGTGTGAACTAAGGACCCTTGTGTTTCTTCAGCTTTCTTTCGCCTTACGGCTAGGATACCAGAGCCAAGGGATGAGCCGAGAGCCAGCAAGGTTAGCATGGCCGAACCGACGTAGACTCCATCTTTAACTAGGTAGCACTCTCCATCTAACCATCCTTCTCCAAAGGCTTGAATCTGGTTCATGCTGCTTGCTGCACTTAATAGAATCACTGCAACTCCAAAGCCAATCCTACAGCATCATTTATTAATTTAATACTCCTGCTTTATTAAAACTGTCTAGCAAATTATATCTATTTCCCTAGATATTAGACCCTAGAGCTATGTCAAACTCAAAAGTAGAATCTTGGATGTCTCCATTTTTAGACCCTTGGGCTTATTGGAAAACAGCAAGGTCGAATCATGTTATAGAAAGGGAGAGAAGTCTAACCAGGATAGAACGAGCAAAAACCGAGTGACTGTAAAATTGCCTCTCACTTTTCCCCATGGACTGGGATTCCTGCAAATGAATAAACTTCCGGCGACTTGAGTGATCGATAGACAGATTAAGGCTGCGATTCCTAGCTCGAACGATACACTTCGCGGCAAGTAACACAGCTTCCCATCCAATATGAGATCATCTTCCTGAAAAAGTAGAGAAGGAGAAACTCGGAATTGGCAGGAAATAATAGGGGATAACTTTGGCCATCGTTAGACTACCTTGGTTTTCTTGAATTCTGCAGCGAGGCACAAGGCGACGGAGACGATGGCGATGACGGCGAAGAGTGAAAAGCTGTATCGATTAAGTGCTTCCATATACATGGGGATTTGGGTAGAGGAGAGTAGGAGGTGGAAGATGATGATATGGAGAGGAGGCTTGGAGTTTACTCAAAGGTGAGAAAGAGTTTGAAATGCGTTGCTTTCTTTTATTGGTGGCTCTGTCTCTGTGTCTTAGACTGGAAAGTGGAGGGGTAGCTTTTATTCTTTGATTGAGAATAGACCCTTCGATTTGTTGGAGTCAACTCCACGATGGATGCCTCAATTAATGTGAATTTGAATTATGCGTTATGTCACCATAAGAGTTTATTATTATTTGCGTTATGAATCGGATAATAATCAATTAGGTCTCATTTAGGGAAGAAGTTTATGGGGGCGGTAGAATATTATGATGAGTCTGTTTAGTTGTCCTAATAACTTATTTCTGATTCGGTTAGCTGGTAAGAGCATATCAATTTCTTTTTCTTTAGACTGAATGGGACACGTGGCACATGACTTGAGTAAGTATGCCACTCTGTCCACTCGTCTTTACTGTATTAAATATAATATTAATTGAGATTACAATCATGAATAACTATTAATTATCCAATTAAACCAGACTGTTGCACTAGAGTTTTGCGATTTAGATATTACCCAATACTTACTAGTTTCCAAAATAGCTCAAACTCATGAACCGCCCAAGAGGCAATTACAAATTTACAACATCTACAAAACGACACCATTAATTAAATTCAATCTTTCCCCCTACCACAAACGCCAAACTATGATCACTATTCTCGACATTTAATTATTTATGGCTTGTTTGGGACCACGTCCACAAGCAATTCATCTCATTGCATGCAAACTTGGCCCTAAACAAATGTCGAAAGAAAACACAACATCTGCAACTGCAAATGCCACTCTTAATTTTTTCTACAGATACCTTTCCACGGCCAGAGCTTCAAGAACCGATTGCGCAGTGCAATAGGCAATAGCCTGAACCGTCACCATTGGATTCACGCCCAGCGCAGTCGGAAACACGCTCGTATCCGCCACGTAGAGCCCCTCGACCTCCCACGTCTCCCCCGTGGGGTCCACGGCCGACTCCTCCGGGTCGACCCCCATCCTGCAGCTCCCCATCTGATGGGCCGAGCATACGGGGCTCGCTAGGTTCCCCAACGGCCTCGAGCTCTCCTCCTTCACGAACCTCTCCACCTCGTCTGCCTGAGCCCCCTTCACCCTCATCACACCCCCGCTCGTGTGCTGTGTCCCCATCTCCTCCGCCCCGGCCTCCGCCAGGATCCTCAGCACCCTCTCCAATCCCCTGCTCAAGTGCTCGCGATCCGATCCGTCCAACTCGTAGCTGATCCGGTCGGGGGATCTCACCACCCCCGACCCTTTATCCCGTGCTAGGGCGAATATGTGGACGGTCCTCGAGAACTTGAGCATCCTACTTTTAATGTCCCCGCCTGAGAGCCAGGGTGTCAGGGCGGAGAACATCCCGGGGTGCAGGGCGGGCGTCTGGATGATCGCCCCGTACCCCGTCCCCTCGTGATTGGCTACAACTCTAGTCATCACCGTCATGATGGGCCCCTTGTGGCTCCTCTTGGCCGCCTCAGGCCACGCGTTATCGGGGAAGTACCCCCACCCCATCACCACCGGGTGGAGGTGCAGGTTCCTCCCGATGCTCGGGTTCCTGAGGCCGCTTCTCCTCAGCAAAGGCGGCGTGCTTATCGCTCCACAGGCGACCACGGTCACCCGTGCCTCCACCACGCCCATCTCCCTCGCCCCATTGTTGTCAAACGCGAATGCGACACCCCCAGCGCGTTTCCCGCCCTTTTGGCGTGTGATCACAACCTTCGTGGCCTCACACTTGGGGAGAACCACGCCGTTGCCCGACTCCACCAAGTCTACCAGCCACGTTTCCGACACGCCCTTCTTCTTCCCGTCCCTGCAGCCGAGGCAGCACGAGCCACAGTAGTGATCCGAGGGCGCGTTCCGCGGGATGGTCTCGACGTTGTAGCCCAACTTCTCACACCCTGCTCTCAAGATCATGTTGTTGAACCCTTCCTCCTCAAACTCCGATTGAACTCCCATCCTCTCACACACCACATCCAATGCCTTCTCATACAACTTGCTACTAAAGAGCTCAAGCTTGTGATTTTCACTCCAATCTTTCATAACATGAGGCGGAGTCCGGATCGAGGCCGACCAGTTGATGGTCGTCCCGCCACCCACAGTCGACCCTGCAAGGATCAAAATGTCCATGTTCTCGGTGGCAAAGACCCCGTGCCCGAGGTACATCCGATCCATTGCTTCCCCTTCGAGAAGGGAGAGATCCTTTCTTGGCACATAGCCTCCTTTCTCTAGCACAACCACCTTGTATCCAGCTTTGGCAAGAACTCCGGCCACGACACCGCCTCCCGCCCCAGAACCAACCACCACCACGTCGCATTTGATCACGAGCGAAGGGTTCGTGCTTGTGCTCTTGGGAGGCGGTATGGACACCGGGAAGCCTAATTTTTGCAGCTTACAAACCGCTGCGCCCTTAGACCGGCTCAGATCAATGACACCGCGGCATAAGGGCGCAGACCGCGACTTCTCCTCCTCGTTGCTGTCGTGTTCTGTGGGCTCGACATCCGGCCTGCTATAGCCTATTGCTTTCCAAGAAACGTTCTCTTCTTTCTCATTAACCTATCAGTGATCATTCAACTCATCAAAATTTTATCATCTCAACCAAAAACAGAGAATTAATTAACAAAACGTTCGTTTACTATGATCCCCAACTCAATCCACCATAAACTAATAAGTCGAGCTTAATTAACAAAATGAGGGTATAAAGTTGAAGAAATCTAAGCTCCAAATCTTGACAATCTGCTTCTTGGTGGCTCTGGACCACCCACAGCAGAAATTATCACATTAAATGGAGAAATTGAATGCTTCAACCACCAAGAAACCAACTAGGTATTAAAGAGTCAACTACCTAAAAAGAAGCTAGAAAATTGTTGTATTAAAGAGTCAAGAAACATCTGTAATCGAACATTTCATGTCATCTAACTGAAATGGTACTATGACAAAATCATCACTAGGCAGAAGCAGATGCGTAATTAATTAAGTCATACCCAAAATAAAAAAAAGTAGATAAAAACTCAAACATGCATAACTCTTACACCTACAATCTTTGTAGTGGGACAGTTGGTAATGACATCACATGCTAAGAAGAAGAAATTAGACCTCCAAATTGATGACATCACTTAATTTAGAAGATAATGATGAAGAAGAAGAAAAGGGATCTAACCTGAGAGAAGAATAGGAGAAGAGTGAAGATTTTGGCGGCGGTGTAGAGGAGTCTCAAGAGGAAGAAGTAGCTCTGAGACCATGAGAGAAGAATCTGGCGTCTGTTTTCAGATGGGAGCTGTGAGAATCTCTTGAAATATGGGAAATTGGGAGATAAGCTTTGCCTCCCACACAATATGAATGTCCCTATCCATGTTGACAGCACCCACAGTGCAATATTGCTCAGATAAGCCTTGGGGTGTTTTATCTTATCTCCCATCATCACAGCCACCTGTGCAGTTTGATCAAAGGTGGCAGTTTAATTTAGAGAGTTTGAGACGTTGAAGAAAGAAAAGATTGGATTTTTATTTCAAGAGAAGTGTGTAAAAGCTTACATTTTGGGGAGTTCCAGTCATGGAAGCTGATGCTTGAAAGAATTGAGTGATTGAATCATGATGAGAGCGATGAGGAAGAGAGGGTAAGAAGGTGTCGCATACAGCAGTCAAGGCCTCCATTTGGGCAGCTGAAAATGGGAATTTCTCAAAACGCTTTGCCATTTTTGTTTTTTGTTTTCACACACATCACACAGCCCCTACCTATATATATGGGTGAGTAAAATGAAGGATTGTAATGAATGGGGTGACGTGTTACAAAGTGAAGCCATTGTCCGTACACTTCAAACTTGAGACCAAAAATGAAACGCACACAGCACATTGATGTTGCTACTATCGAAGTAGGTGGTCTTTAAATGAATCATGGTACGTACCATATAAATTACTTACATTTAGGTCAAATGCTACTTTTGCTAGCTATATATTTATACTACAACTACAAAAGGATTTAATTTGTACTTTATGGAGTATATTTTAACTGATTCAGATTTTGTGATCAATGTCCGCTCTTACACCGAAATTAGAATTCAGCTCTAGCAAACGTGACATTATTGTCCATGTGGAATACACTAACGTGGCAACACTTGAAAAATCTTTATATATATCATGCAATAGGATTTTCCGACTAAAACCCTAGAGCATGAACCTTAATATCCTAATTTGGAGAAGATCAGATCCGGTCCTAATGCAAATTCAGAATCAGTTAGGTGGTGATTGGTATGATGGAATGGAATAAGGAGGGAATGGAATGAAGAAAGAAATGGAATGAAGAAGTGAATTGAATGCCCTGTTCATTCCTATGCTTGGTATGCACAAGGAATACGATAGGAATGGAATCGTAATTCCTTAATTGATTTCATTCTCATGCTTGGAATAACAACTAATAAAGGAATGGAATGAAATTAAATTATTTGTATTTTCACGTTCTCTATCCCCCTCTTTCTCCATTATGTGTGTGTGTATTGTGTGCAGTATGTGTGTGTGTGTGTGTTGCAGTGTGTGTTTCTGTGTGTGTGTTTGTGTGTGTGTGTGTGTGTGTGTGTGTGTGTTTGTGTGTCTATTTAAGACAATAATTATTATATTAGAGAATGTACAATGAGTTGTTGTCTGATACATACATACATACGTAGCTTTTATTCTAAAGAGCTGAGTTAATAATTCTTGTCAATAAAATTCTTGAACCTATTTATTAAATAATTTGTACTATTACATACATATGAATTTATTAATACAATAAACTACATAATTTTATCTTTGCTTATTCATTATACTAAAGCCTAAGATACGTACGTGCATTTTTCTAGTAGCATATTTAGTGAAATTTTGTAGGTTATATTAATCATTCATAGTATTACTGATCACAATTCATTCACGAAATTGATCTCATCCATCAATTTTGGAAAATGAACCATCCATATTAGTTCATAGTTCTTGAACCTATTTTATTAATTAATTTGTACTATTACCTACATATGAATTTATTAATTTGTAACACTGAAACCCGTCAATAAACTACATAATATTATCGTTGCTTATTCATTATACTAAAGCCCAAGACACGCACATACATTACAGTTTTCTAAAAAGTCCGTATTGTGTGCAACATAATCTACGTGAATTTTTCTAGTAGTATATTTTTGTGAATATTTGCATGCGACATTTATCATTCTTAGTATTCCTGGTCAATTCATTCACGAAATTGATCTCATCCATCAATTTGAAAAAATGAACAACCAAATTCGTTCTTATAGTTCTTGAATCTATTTATTAATTAATTTGTACTGTTACTTACATATGAATTAATTAATCTGTAGCAAAGAACCATTGCAGTAAACTACATAATTTTATCTTTACTTATTCATTATACTAAAGCCTAAGACACGCACATATATTACAGTTTTCTAAAAAGTCCGTAATGTATGCAACGTATTCTACGTGCATTATTCTAGTAGTATATTTATGTGAATATTTGCAGGTAACATTAATCATTCTTAGTATTCCTTGCCCATTTGTAAGAACCTTACTTAGTGTTTCATTAATTTTCAAATTATTACTATGCTTTATATATCTATGTTTGTTAATATTTAATTAAATACATGTGGGTCAAGTTTCTACACAATGCTTTGAAGGCTTTAAAGCACTACCATACTCAATTGTCCTATACAGTGCATCTTTTAGTTTTATTCTATGCATTCCTTAAAACGAGTGCATATATGATCATAATCATAAACGACATCGGATGTTTCATCGAGGTCGTTTATCTTATGATCTATATCATATATGCACCAAATAACCTTGTTCGTTTTTCCCTTCAGTTATAAGATCTGTTCTTGTATTTTGTTAATGATTTTAATTACATTTTTACCCCATTCAATTATTCGCATTGATCCTCCTATTCAACTTTGTAGGTTTATGGTTGGTCGTGGTGGTGTCTACACTAGTATTCATAGGCGCCAAAAGGGTTTCGGTGGTTGTATATTCAACATAGCCGTATTTGTTGCCCCTTTTACCATTATGGTATATAGGTTATATGAATTGGTTGCAATCCTCCTTGTAATATATTTCAATTGTTTCCTAATTATGAAATACTCCTTCCGTCCCTAATATGTGTGAGTATAGAGAAGTGACACGAATTTTAATAAAAAAGTGTGATAAAGTGAATTTGAGTGGAGAAAGAGTCTCACTTTTTGAAAAATTGTGTGTATGTTAGTTGAAGATGGTTGACTTTTTGGTAAAGTAAGTTTCTAAAAAAGGAATTCGAACACTTATGGGGGACTGACAGAAAAGGAAAATTACGCACACTTATCAGGGACGAAGGGAGTATAAATTTGCAAATATATGCACTCATTTTAAGAAATGCATAGAATAAAATTAGAGATGCATTATATAGGACAATTGAGTATGGTAGTGCTTTAAAGCCTTCAGAGCACTTCTTCCAAATTATGTAGAATCTTGGCCTACATGTATTTAATTAAATATTAACAAACATAGATATATAAATCGTAGTAATAATTTAAAATTAATGAAACAGTAAGTAAGGTTCTTACAAAGGGGCCAAGAATACTAAGAAGGATTAATGTTACCAGCAAAAATTCACAAAAGTATACAACTAGAAAAATGCACGTATATTACGTTGCATACATTATTACGAACTTTTTAGAAAACTATAATGTATATGCGTGTCTTGGGCTTAGTATAATGAATAAGCAAAGATAAAATTTTTGTATTTTATTGTAATGGTTTCGTTGCTATAAAGCTAGAAATTATTCTTACATAGGAGACCAAATATGAAAGCTAATTGTTGCACACTAAACAAAGCCATTCTTCTCCGTTCCTTTCTTCTTCTTCTTCTTCTTCAAATAACTTTGGTAAAGCTAATAATTTTAATGCATGCACAATTTGAATGAAAATCTGGATCCAGTACCATAGATGATTATTGAGTGCCGAAAGCACTACATGAAATAGAAAAAAGCAATTGAGACATAAGCTTAACTCGCTAAACAAAAAGTAAAGTCTTTGACTTTGTAGCTCGCTATCCATGAATATTGTCCCAGTAGGACACAAATGAATGCATGCTTGTATGAAAGAAACAAAACAAGCGAGCTTATAATATCAAAGATTTTAGTAAATACTTAAAACCATTCTCCCGTTGGGATTACATTATATGAAAGTCCTCGACGGACTTGAGATTCCTAAAATAATAAGGAAATTAAATTCGCAACATGCATTCTTCCAAATTACTACATTTTTAAAATAATTTTTTGTATCAGAGAAGGGAATATATTAACGAAATCAAGGCATAAGACATGCCGAAAGTAGGAAAGAACCTTTCGACCACAAAGATCGAACAAACAAAACAAAGCAAAACGCAAAACACTTAAAATAAGTGTATTCCTCCCTCGAAAAAGATATATGAAGAATTATATTAAAAATACACAATGTATCGTTTTGATCTATGTATAGATCAAACATATTCTTAATGGAGTACTCGTCAATTGAAGAGTTATTTAACCACTTGAAGTGGATAAATTTTCATTTATGATATACAAGTTAAAAAAACTTGCTAGCAGGATTTAATATTTCTCTAAGAATTAAGAGAATTCGAAATGGTATTAACCATATCCTTTGCTTATCTTTAAGAAAAATATTAAGACATTGGTCTACTTTACAAAACTTATTGAAATTAATATTTTTTCCACCTATAATCCAAGATTGTCATCTTGAGGAGGAGAATGATAACTTTTAAATTATCCAAAACTTAGTTCAAATGGTCTTGAAAACCATGGTTGTAATCTTTTTCCCTTTCTGAGTTTTTTCCAAAGGATTTTTCTTAATTAAGGTTTTTAACAAGACAACTATAACCTGAGCAAATTTATACCATTTACTTTTTTCCATCGAATTTTTTTCCATTGGATTTTTTCTTAAAAAAATTTCAATGAGGAATGAACATCATAAAGTTCAAGGGGATTATTCTTTGAAGACAACTCAAAGGAAGATACATCAGAAGAGTCGCTCAAGAGATAATTTGACGGATTTATTCACAAAAGTGTTACCAACATCGTCATTCAAAAAATTGGTACACAAGATCGAAATGTACCGGTTCAAAGATCTTTAATGATTCCAATGATTGTTTTCAGGGGGCAATTGTACTCTTTTTTTCTTCGACAAAGTTTTTTTTTATCCCATTGAATTTTTTTTGGCAAGGTTTTAACAAGACAACATCTTTTTAGGGTTAATCATCAAGGATGAGTGTTATACAAAGTATGACCTACTTTGTATAGAATGGTTCCTAATCCCAACCTTAGTTTGTATCTCCCTATATAAATAGAGGCTCTTAGTCCTCTCACGATACACCGATGAATACAAGCTATTCTCTCTTCTTTCTTCTCTCTAGTTTACAATAGTTAGAATAATTTATGGTGCAATATAAATAATTAATATTTTTCTTAAAACAAACCAAATAAGTAGATGTTTTTCTTTTTTACATTTTAATTTTGCTTAAAATGAGAAATTCTCGTTTCATTAAGAAAAATTAATTTATGGCATAAAAAAATATAATTATGCTTTTTCTCAGGCAACTTCAATTTCTGAAGAATAGGTAGGGATGTCTATTCAACCCGAACTTGATGGGTTGACCCGAATAAACCGAAAAATATAGTGAGTTGGGGTTGGATTTTTGTCACCCGAAATTAAAGCGGGCTACATGAACTGGACCGATTAGCCCGCGGGTTATATGGGCTAACCCGAACGGGTTGCAGGTTGGCCCGATAGGCTAGGGATTTAAAAAGAATTAAGAATAATGACATCATCTAGAGGTTGAACGCACTTTACATTAATCGCTTTGTGCCATAATTTCGTCTCAAAACAATCATCCACACAATAATATCTTAACTTTACAATTTTAATTGTATATGTATGATTATTTATTCTTATAAGCCCTTAGTCTTCAAGTTACTTATACTCTTTACGTCCCATCATTTATTTTTCGCTATATTATTAATAAAGTCGTGTTTTTGTGCCGATGAAAGTGGTACGAACCACTAGATTTAATATTTTTTCAAGATGAAATTAATTCATTTTCAGGAAATAAGGTAAATCAAATTGGACTATCCAAAATGTATTATGGGACAAGTCAAATAGGACAAAAATGAATACATGTTAGATAATATTTGGTAAAGTGTCAAGCCCGATGGGCTAGCCCGAACGGGTTAGGGTTAGGATTGAAAAATTTTAGCCCAAAAAAATTTAGCCCGATTATCCCGCACCGAATAACCCGACAACCCGATAGGATTGGCCTGAAACCCAATGAGTTGGCCCGATTGACATCTCTAAGATTAGGTATCCAAGTTCTGATATTTCCTACCTGTGAAAATTACTACTCTTAAAAAATTGAATTGAATTTTGACATAAAATAAATAATTAACCTTTTTAGAATTTACTAAATAATTAGGATTTTTTTCAGGTAGCTTCAAAAGATGGGAAATTTCTTAAGTACTGATACTATGCAGCTGTGAACATCACTACTCTCTCCCTTGGAGGCTAGAACAGATTCTACGTAATTTTCCAACTTTGCCTACGTATATAATATTTGAGGCAAGAACAGAACAAGTTGATGTTTTCCTCGTTTGTAGCTCAACAGTCGACACAAAATTCATACTCTTCCTAATAAGTAAATTTGTATTGTTAGGAAATACAAAGGTGAGAGATGCTGAGAGAAACAAATGGTGAAGAATCAAATCAATCCCCTATACAAGAATACATTTTACCCACAACGAAAACGACTCCATCTCCATCTACACACCAAAACATACTTAGATGGAGAAGGCAAATAGAAAACACAAGCCAGCATCTTCATCATCGTTTCCCAGACATGCTGAAGGAAGTAACTTTCATCGGAGTCGCCACAACCAGTGGAGCTTCAGGGGAGCTGCCCAGTGCGTATTTGTCGTGCATGAACCTGCTCTCGATTATGGATTCATCCTTCAATACTATCTTGTAACAGTAGCAGCTCTTCAGCCCTTGCTGCTTCTCGTAGCAGTGATGTGCGCTGTTCTTCACTTGTTGAAAGTTCCATATCACGCTGAACTTCCCCACCGTAGCAACCAGGTGCTTCTCTTGTTTACCACTCTCGGTAACCTGACAAAATCAACAAACATGTCTTAGATTCAAAGGACATAATCGAATCAAAACCCGCTGCGCCAAAACATTTGAGCATACTAATTTATGAAGGTACAGATGAGAAAACCTAGTCTAGTGCAATCAATGATTTGACATACTTAAAAATTATCTAACATTTCAACAATAAAATCCCAATCCAAGAATCCACATGCTTATTGGAGAATCTAGGAATTTCATGCAGCATAATTAAGCAGTTTGCACGCCTCATGTGTAGATACTAAGCACTTGCAACAGAGCATGCATTATGTCTCATTACAAGAAAACAACTAGTAATAAAATGATACAAGTGCATAAGAATAACCAGCTGCAAGACTCTCTGTCTATGATATGAGAAAAGGATTGAAGGGAAAAAAGCACATGAACAAAATAAAGAAATCGGAAATGAAAGGATTTATGAAAGCGCACATATTGCACATACTCGAGCATGTAATAATAATACACATTTATTTCTAGGCAGAAGATTAAATCTCTTAAGTTAGGGATCGAACAAAGGAGTCCAAAAGCATAACTTACCCAAGAGAAATGGCCAGCATGGAACTTATTACCAGCTCCAGCCAGATGTGCATCAACAGGAGTGAGCTTCAGCAACCTTGGAGCCGGAATCTTGTTCCCCATTCTACCAGAAAAGCCAGTTTTCGTCTTTCCATCCTTATCAGTGAACAGCGTGCAAATCAAGATCAAATACGTGTCCGTGGTGCCCAACACCCACTTCCCATCATAAGTGACATCAACGGACGTTATAGGCGAGCCAAGGCCAGGGAATGCAGTTTTCGCCTGCCTCATAGAGGTCCTCGAGTACAACCTTATCTTCCCATCAAGCGACCCAACAACAATGGAACCATCACCAGCGGTTGCAAAGCATTGAAAGTTCGTCCCTCTCGAGAACATGTGACCTTGCGTCCAGTTCAGCACGGGTGGATTGGAATCAGCTATCTTCTGAACCATTCCCTTCCTCTCCCGCATATCCCACTGGCACAGATTGTTGTTATCCAGACCCAAGAAAGTCGACTCCGAGGGGTCCAACTGTGATCCCTTGGAATCACTAGTGATATCTTTCATAGTAATATCAACCCCATCCTTTGCAAACTTCCACTCTGTAACAATCTTCCCAGTCTCAATATCCAGCTGGTGAAGGCCAGTGGTAGGTGATTTCCCTTCCTTCAATGGACTCATCAGCATCATGTTCGTCTCTCCCCTCATCAGAAGCCCCTTCTTTGGGGTTCCCGAGCTTGCAGAAGTTGATCCCAACTTCTTGTCGTCAAACTTGACATAAACCCCCTTCCCATGAATCCCATGGCTAAAGTTTTTCACAACCTGAACTCCTGAATCACTAACCAAGAAACTGTTATCCAATGCCCCCAAAGCCAAGCTCTGAATCCCTCCACCCGTTGCCGCCTCCTCGAATTCCTCCAACAGATCCTGGCTCTCTCTCTCCGGGAAATTCACCGGTCTCTTCTCCGGAGTCTTCCACTCACCATCATCTGCATCCTCCCACATTGCATCATCGGACTCATCAGGCTTCGCCCAACCTATGAACTCCTTCCCATATATCTTCAATTTGTTCTCCTCAGTGGCTCTCAATCCATAAACATTCTCAAACAAACAGTCCTGAAATCTAGTTACGAAACCCCTATACTCCTCATCCAGGAAAAATTTCAACGCCCAAACGCCTCTATCCACGAAATCAACTCTCCTCTGATCCCCGAAAAACTTCATCTGCAAATCAGTGGAAACCCTAACGACGATCTTCTCCCCAATTTTCAGAACCCAAAACCCTTCTCCACGACGCAATTCGTCTTCCTCATAATCGTCCTCGTCGTCTATTTTCAACTTCTTAACAAATTTATAATAACTAAGCTTCTCCGAAACCACCCATTTCGCCTTCGGCGTGTTGCCGCCGACGTGAAGATAAAGCTTAGCGGCGTTTCTCAAGTCCGCCTTAGGTTTCTGAGGCGAAGGAGACGCATTTTTTGGGTATTTGAGTTTTAAAGCCTGCAACCTCGATTCGACTTCGTCTAGGGTTTTAGCACTCACCTGTGGGGCACGATCCTCTGCAGCGGCATGCTTCTCCGAATAGTGCTCCTGGCTTTCCTCTTCCTCCTCGTCGGAATATTCCGAATCGGAGAGCTCGAGACCTTCGCGACTCTGTGAACCGCCCATGGTGGTGGCGCTCCGCTTCCGGAATCACAGTAGAGCAGTTCAATGTTCAGATTATTGACGATTTCCCCCAAAAAATCCCAATAAGGATCTGAAAATTTTGAATTCGAATTTGGAGTGATCGAGGGATTTAGAATTGTAGCGTTGATTTTGAGGAGATTTACTGATTTAATGAGTGAAAAATGGAAAGTAGTTAAATGTGGGCAGCGGTGCCTTATATGTGATAAAAAGTAAAGTGAGAATGAGTCGGCGTGAGTTGGCGACACGTGTGAGCATTGCTTGGTAACGAAGGCAACCATGAGAGCGTTATAGGAGCGTATAAATCGTGTTACCATATTCCAGCGGGGTTCTGATCCTCTAATCTACTGCGCAGGGTGATCATGTGTACCTTTTCTATTCAAAATATAGGCCATAGATTTGAACCCAAAAGCTGCCGTCGTTAAAATACTAAAAACAAAAGGAGGTATAAAACCAATTATAGTTTTAAATTTGACTTTGATTGCTAATTAATCAGATTCCTACTTTCTTAATTGAAATTTATGTATAAATATTTTGCTTTTAGCGTTTAAAGAAAAGCAAGATGAATGAGATATAATTGTGTCCAAACGAATAGGTTCCGAATCTATTCAAACTTTGTCACTTAATGCCTATTGTTACACGCTAATAAATTTAGTTCAAGTGATAAAGTTTATACATAAGTTGAGTGATAAAAATGGTAAGAAGTAGCAAACTCTTTAAGGACAGATAAAATTGGAGAAATAATTGATGGGATATAGAGATTTGAAGAGTAACTATCCACTCAATCTTATCTATAAATATTATCCTCCAAACTTATGAGCTTCCCTATTGTAAAGTTGTAACATATTTGCAATATATAGCTAGCTAGACTTGCAAACCTTTATACAAAGAACTCGAAAGATGAATCATCATTATCTTCATGTCTACTTTGTCTATTATTTGGTGTAGGTCAAGCTTCCATATATTATGTGGGATGATCATATAGTTTAATGCATAATTATACAAGCAATCATTATTCTTCTCCATCATATCATGATCCCAAATAAAACATGATTGCTTAATAAAAGTAAAACGAGTTTGTAGAATGCCAAATGCTCGCTCGATATCTCAATTCCCATATGGGTGATCATACATAACTTCTTCAAGAACATCTTTATTATTGAATTTAGATATCCCATAAATTGCTTGAGCATCTCTCTCGGCATCTTCATTTGACATTCCGCTTCTTTTTCGACCATATGATAATGTTCCTTTGTATGCACCAAATTTGTGAGCGAAGAATTTTGTCAGGTTTTCTCTACTGTGGCACGTCGCAGCGATTAGACAATAAGTGTAGATAGTTAAGAATAGCAATGTTAGGCTTGTAGCATGTCCGGTAGATAGTTAATTTCAAATGTTTGAGAAACAGTTGATATGTAGACATAGAGACAAAGGAGGGATATATAGACTTAGTATTTATAATTTAGTTTGGTAATATTTATTTATAATTTAATTTCATAACAATTTATTTTTGGAGGAAAAGCGTCCTACCCTGAAATTTTTGTTTATGGTTTAACTGTGATGCATAAACGACTATCATCTCCAGGTTAGATGGCGGTCGGGCCTGGACATGAGGTTATACTTGTGAACAAATGAATTTATTAATTTATTGGAAAATAATTGGGAGCCAAGAGAATAATATACTACATCTATTATTGTTTTAAATAAGGGGTAATTGCGCCAAAATACACGAACTTTAATCAAATTCTGGTTTTGCACATGACGTTTAAAATCTTTTTGTAAATACACCACCTTTCATTTCGTTCTGATTTTTCACA
>JAYJMF010000031.1:1699990-1714542 GCA_036873715.1 Salvia sclarea | reverse complement strand
ATATTGGTGGCTATATTAATTGATTTTGTTTGTTAAGATCTAATTTGTAGGTTATAGCGGTAGATTACGAAATTGGAATGAGAAATTATCTACCATGAGTACTTTTAGAATGATATATGGGGTATATCATATATGTATATATCATAATAACAAGGCCGATCTTGACATTTCGAGGCTCCTATGCAAAAAGTAAAAAAAAGAGGTCACTTGAAGGAATTAAGTTTTGTTGATTTTTTTTGTTAATGTCTTGCATGTTTACATGTTCCATAACTTTAGCTATAAACCAAAAAAAACCAATGACTAAATAATCATTAAAATAATTTAGATTTTATAGTCTCTTGAGAAACAAAATCATCAATAACATTTTATGTAATGTTTGGTTTGAGTTTATTATGTAATTTTGTATTCCACTTTTTTGTATGTTTAGTATAAAATTAATTTTTAAGAAAAAAATCTATTTTTTTTTAAATAACTAAACATATAGATAAATAAATAATTAAAACATAACAATAACCTTCCACTTCAATCAATATAACATACACACAAAATGAAAGGCATGATCCAATCCTCTCAGAGTATATATTGATAGATAAATAATTAACACATCAAGACATGAAGTGTATATATATTGATCGTCTTTCACAGAGTTGCTATCTGTATTAGAAGGCAGAATCCAATCCTCTCTATATATTTACAGTGAGTAATTACTCAAGGCTGCAGAAGAAGTTACTGATTGTTCTTGACAGCACTCTGATCTCATTGAGGGATATAGCTTTGAGCCCTTGAGCAATTGCGTCGGCTGGCGTGTACACCGCCCCTACTTCCCACCTTGGCTCCTGATCAAAGAGTATTGCTTCAATTGCATAACAATGGAAGATCATAATTGCCACCTGTTAGTACCAATACCTGTATACATGGAGTTATATGGGTGCCACGTAGCACGACTTTCTCTAGTTTCCCACCAAAAGTCTCGACACGAGGCTTTAGGGTCTCTTCTAGGAGATCCGTCTCATCAATTGTGTCTGAAGCAAACTTAACCTGAGGCAAAGAGAATGACACAAGAACTTTTCAGCAGCATGGCATTTTATCCAAGATTTGAGATGCAAGAATTACGGGTACCAGTAGCGTGTGTTGGATGTTGTATAATTTCTTGAAACACTCGAGATTCTCAGCAGGGGCCGGCCTGAACTCAGAAGTCCCTTGAGCAACCTGAAATACGATATATGGTTAGAAACTATATGGATCACAGTCGACAAAAGTATTGCCCGTGTGTACCTGATTAAATACTGATGGCAACTGATCGACAAAGTTGGTCAATGACACAGTGGCTTCTGGATCATAGTCGGGCAGTACTCTTTCAGCTACGTCTATTAGCGATCTCCATCCATCTATTAAAATTGTAGACATATTTAGATTACTGAAGTCTATCATGCTAATGTCAACAACTCACTTCTAAGATACATTTAATACTCTTTTCGAAATGTGCACGAATATGAAATGGTCTAATTTATATCTTATTACACAAGCCATAGTTCTTCCTACAGAAGTCCTGTAAAGTGTCACCCTAAACATGCCAAGCATCCTTAATGAACCATACAAGAATCTAAATGTCCTTAACTCCTTATGCCCGAATCCTATGTGCTTTCAAATTCACACCACACAATCAGCAATAGAAACAGGAAAATTATACTTTTGAAGTTCTAGAACAAACAAGTAAAGTGAGATTTCACATTTGAACATAATTCACCTGAGACAGTTTGAGCCACTGAGTACATAGGGGACGTCTCAATCACCGGCATCATTTGCTTGACAACAGGACCCAACTGCAATACGGATATACATACACACTTCAGAATACGAGTAAATCTTTTCCAAAGTTCCACCAAAATCCATCGCAAAGCAGAAATGGGAAAGAAAAAAATGAGAGCTGTAAATGGCCTTCTCAATAGCCCTTTGTAGTTGTACCATATGAAGTTGATAACTATTTATACCATTACCAATGTATAATACACACTGCCTTGAGTTTATGAGCACTTTGAGCAGTTGAAAGAGATATTAGACAAAAGCCATACTGTCACCTTGTCCAGGAAGATTGGCAATAACAACATTACAAACATGATACTGGGAAAGCATATTTTATATTTTCTTTGTTTTAGGCGGAGGATGGGGGTGTAGTATTCATACATTGGTCTCTCACCTTTATAAATGAAGCGAAGACCACAAAACTACAACTACAAGGCTTGTGGTACCCAATATTTCAAAATGACAATAATGAGCATATCCGATAGTAATAGTATGAATATTACAAAACCTGTTCGAAATATGGAACTGCTTCTGATGCTGATTTGTTGTTATACGATATGATTGCATTGGCCTTCAACACAAACAGATTTATTCTTTGTCAAAAACGGCATACTCATTTCATCCAATTACACATATTGGCCAGCTGGAGCAACAAAGAGGTGTAGAAACCTTAGGAATCTTCTCACAGAAATAACTCCCCATAAGCACTTGAAGAAGTGCCCCATTGCTGCACAAAAACGCGAATCAAACAATTGAAACAAAGATCAAACAGATTTTACAGAGCCCTAATTTAGCTGCATTGCTAAGCAGCACTACTTGAAAAGACTAGATGTCGTATATTTTGGTACAATTTCTGAAGATCATGCGCTAAACCAAAATCGGGTATTTGTAAGGCAATTATCACTTTAAGTAGCGTTTACTTTGCATGATATGATGGATTGATAAAAATAATCCAAGCTAATTTATTGTTTACTTTGATAGATGAACGAAGGATTGCTTAATTTTGAACTAGTTTGACAATCTTATCCTACAAATACTCAATCCTATGTTTATCAATCTAGATTATCACTTAAAGTAAACGCTAATAGTAGATGATCACATATGCAAATTGAAATACCTTCTATAACCTCCAAGAATTTCATAAACCACCTAATACACATGAACACATCCTAATTCACGCTCCAACAGCTCAACTCAATCGAAATTCAAATAAATTCTCGAACAAACATTACCTATGTCCAACGGAATAAAACGGAAGACGAGCTATCTCAGCAGCTGAAATGCCATTATCAGGCAATCCAGTGCTCAAAATGGAATCCAAACAAGCATGGAAGCGCTGGTAGATCTCTTTAGTAACTTGTTCATGATCGAAGGTGACATTGTACGGAACAGATATAATCAAATAGCCTTCCTCCGCCAACAGCTCTAACAGATAACTGTAAACACAACCAAACTACAAAACTGTTATTGCTTCCAAAAACACAGCACAAATAATACATAGTACAAAATACCTGTAAGTAGCTTCGGGCACGGCGCCGATGAAAGCGCCGCCCAAAAATTTGATCAGAGCCTTAGGCTTTCTGCCTTTCGCCGGAGGTATCACCAGACAAGAGCCGAGCCGCCGGTAAATCTTACCGCTTCCGGAAACATCCGAAACCCTACCGTATTGGGAATTGGAGATCGTCATTTGCGGCAATTGCAAAGACGAGAATTTAGGTTTCCTGCGGAGGCGAGAAGGGGGAGGAGAGATGAAGTGTGAGGGATTGTTGCGAGATGATAAATGGAGGAAGCTGTTGCAGGCAAAAATGGCGGTCGCCATTGCTCAGCTCAGCTCAGTATGTGGAGTGAGAGAGCAAGACAGGAATTGGAAGAGAGGCTGAGAAGGCAGGGGCAGCCTCGTCTTTCTGGGATGAGAGCTGTGGAGCGTGGCAACTGTAAACGTGGAAAGCTCGTCAGCGCTTCAATTTTTTATTATTTTTCCGACATTTCTTTCTTTTTCTTCTCATCACCTTTTTCCTTAAAAAAAATAAATAAATAATGTATTGGAGTATAGTACCCAAAAAACGAAAGCTTTCTATATTTGGATACAGAAATTGATTAGGAGCTTATGTAATTGTTTTCCAATGCTAATCTATTAGGGCGAAAGCTGGGCTACGAATTTCCTCTTCAAAAGGAGGAGAGCGTCGCGGCATAACTTCTGCTTGAAGAATATACCCTTGAATTTGCTTGAGGTATTCCCTTTTCCCTCCATTTAATCTGGAAATACCCAAAATAATATCTGCTTTGGGATGATTTGAACTGTAAACCTGGGTTGGTTCTGCGTGAATCCAATGATAAAGGGATTTCTTGATTGGGAATATCTACAAGTATGCATCTTGAGAACTGGGATTTTCTTGATGTGATTTGAGCATGAATAGATTTGTTATTGCAAAAAATTGCACTTATAAACAAGTAGTCCTTGTTTCGGAGGAGAGGAACGGATTGAGTGTGTGCATTTTTTCATTTGTATTTGAATAACAGTGGGGATGGGGATTTGATGCCTTTATTTTCGACTCTCAGTTTCGGCAATTGACTTGTTTGTAGCTGTCTAGCACCATATTTAATCAAAACTGGTTTAAGGCCATCAGCCACTCTTGCCAAAGCAATGTGCATTTTTATAAGGTGATATTCCTCATTGGGGCTGAGCTTCACAAAGCTTACCTAGATTCTTTTTCCTTGAAAACAATTACACAAACAGCACGAATTCGACTGGAATCAAGCCATGGTAATCACTTGTGGATTGGCTCGACTTTATCTCATGTCTCAGTCTTAGTTCATTTACGGTAGTTCTGGTAATTGGAATCATTTTTCAAAAATCGGGTGGCGAACCTTGATCATATGGGTATGGCAAAAAGTTGACCTGTTTTTCCATCCCATGTGTTCTAACATCAATTAGTTGTACCATTGCAGACTTTGACGGATGGGTTTGCCAAGATTTACGAGCCCTAAGGGAGGGGACGATCAGTCCAGTCCTCACCTCTATGTGGCTAACTGTGGGCCTGCAGTTGGATTTTCACATGAAACTATTGCATCTGTATTTGGGATGTATGGAGAAGTCGAGGGTGTCTGTGCTGCTGACGAGAGTGGGACGCGTGTGATTGTTTCCTACCATGATAAGATCAGTTCACAGGCTGCGATGAAAGCATTGAATAGACATCCGTGTTCTAGTCTTGGAGGTCGAACCTTGCACATTCAGTATGCTGTACAATCACTTGGTAAGGTACTGGATTTATTCAAATGCTTATAGTGTTTCCGAGTTATGTTCTTTAAATGGAACATCTTATAGTCTTATTCTGAACGTCTGTACAAAGTGTCGATTATTATACCTAATAGGTCTGTTTATGTACATTGTAGGGGTTTTAAATAAATTTTTGGTGATGAGTATTAAACCTTGTACTCAATGTATAAAGTTTTGATCTTTGACACCCTCCATAAGAAAATGCAGAAACCGGTGTACATTCAGATGTATGGCGCATCCACCCCAACTAGGGCTTTAATTAAAATTCTAATTTGATTAAAATAGATGCATTGGATGGTGCCTCTGAAAGGAAAAAGGATAAACTATTTCTGTATTACTTTGTGGAATCTTAAGAGGAGTGTTTTGTGATGCCTTCTTATCTTCTCTTTCTAGGTGAATGACACTGCTTCAGTTCCTGTATCAACATCGGCCTCGGATTTGGACATTCCCGGACTTCACTTAATGCATGACTTCGTCACTGCTCAGGAAGAGCAAGTTAAGGATCAGATTTTGGAGTAATATACAGCTCCTGATTCAGTTTTCTATTCCAATCAATATCTTGTGATGCGCACGAGCTCACTTACACGGACTTGTTCGTTTTTACAGGAATTGCTTGCGGCTGTTGATGATAGGCCATGGCATCATCTAGCCAAAAGAAGAGTTCAACACTATGGATATGAGTTCTGCTATGACGTAACTTCTTATTCCCACCAATCCGATTCGGGTTTCTTCTACGTGCTTTCAGCCAATGCTAGCCTTTTCCATCTTACAGATAAGGAACGTTAATACTAACCAATACATGGGTGAGCTTCCATCGTTTGTGTCTCCTATACTCGAGAGGATCAGATCGTTTCAAGCACTTGGCGGTGCTGCAAATACGTCTCTAGATCAATTAACGGCATGTGGACTCTATGCTTATATCAATGTAGTTAGAGCCCTACCGATTTGAGTTTCAGACCCTGACAAGTTCTGTTCTTGTAAAACGATAGCAGGTTAATGAGTACCCACCAGGAGTTGGTTTGTCCCCACACGTAGACACCCACTCTGCATTTGAAGAGTTGATTTTCAGCCTCTCGCTAGCGGGGCCGTGCATCATGGAATTCAGAAAGTATACGACTGGCGTGTGGCAGGAGAATTCGACCTCAAGTTCTGATGTGGAGAGTCAGATACCTGGGAAGAAGTTGAATTTTGTAAAGAAGGCGATTTATCTACCACCTCGGTCACTGTTGTTGATGTCTGGAGAGGCTCGATATGCGTGGCATCATTACATTCCACATCACAAGGTACCATTTGTCAAAACTTGCAGGACGTTGTAGTTACATTTAAAATAATTATATGGATTAAGAACAATTTGTGTGAAGTGAAATTGTATCCCACTTCATTAAAAGTGCATCCTTCACAGTAACTCTTAGATGTGTGATTATCAGTGTGTGTGTCTGTGTTTGCAGGTGGACAAAGTGAACGACAGTTTGATCCGTCGGGGTGCAAGGAGAGTGTCATTTACATTGCGCAAGGTATGTCATTTGTGGTGTGGTGTGGTGTGGTGTGTAGATTTAGTGTTTCTCCATAACCAAGCTTAGATTCTTGCACATTCTGCACTGGGAAGTTGGAAAAAAAAAAAAAAAGGAGAAGGCCTCGGGTTGAGTAGTTTTTAAACCAACATTTAATAAACCGTAGCGGGGTGCTTACTTTTCATGATCGACAAGATACATGATTTGAGTATATTTATCCTCATTACTAGGTCTAGGATATCTCCAATCCTACCATTTCAATGATAGAAATCATCAAGGACCTTAGTATATCCAAATGTTTCAATCCATCTAAATAAACAATGGATTAACCTAAGCTATTTTTTTTAATCTCTCTAGGCTAATCCTTGCTCCTAAGCATAATCACTTTTTTGTTTCCAGTTTCTTTAATTTTTTCTAATAATGCAGGTCCGGAAAGGCCCTTGCCGATGCGAATTCCCTCAGTACTGTGATTCACAAAGATAATGAAGTTTTATTTCAATTTTCAAGTGCTGAGGTTTGGGAGATTTAGAGACTTTTGTGCCCTCAAATTGTGATTTAGATTATTGTCTACACTCAAATGCAACGAGTATCGTTGACTGACAATGAAATTTCAGTTTTGCAATTTTTCTAACTTGAAAAGACTTCCCAGTTTTGAAATTTCAATTACCATTACTAAATTGTAATTCTGAATTTCTTGATTACAGATTTTGCAACATTTGATTGCACAATGCACAGAGGGAAACAAAATTACATCTTGATATGATCGTAGACAATACTAGCCCTGTGGAATATACTCTTTTGAACATACAAAAAGTCTTGAATGATGGTGAATAATAAATAAAGGTTGGAACTTTACAATAATATGAGAGGGGTACCACAAAAACTGCTAGTGTGGAAGCTGAAAGAGTCGCTCTTCGTGCCAATCGTCGTAGGCATCTCCGCGTCTTCTCTTTCAAAATGGTAAAGTAATTCGAGAATGAATAAATAGGAGTTTTAGTTATTGACCTCTCCTGCAGACAAGAGGTTTATACAATGAGACAACCCCAAACCAAAACCAAGAAATACCCAAGATAAAACATAATTGTGATTAGCACAAGCTTTTGCCTTTAAGAATATAGGTTAAGATAAGGTGGCTCACCGTGCATGCTTTTAATGAAGTAATCAATCTCCGCGAAGCATATGGTTCTTTGGATCAAAGGCGGAGGCTGTTGGAACACGAAGAAAGAGAAGTGTCTGCGGTCAGGATGGTCTCTCGGTTTTGCTGTCTCGACTAGCCTCATGAATCCATCCCTGTTAAAACACGGTTGTGCATTCTGACCAGCAACACTAAGCCCTCTGTCCCAACCTGAGTTAAGAACCTGCATCCATCTCCAGATTACTTCTCACAAAAATATTACTCAAGTTGCAAACTCACGGCAATTGCTCACTTCTAACTATTTGTGAAGGGGCAGTTTGGTAAATACTGGCGACTAACCTGCCAGTTCAGGCCCACGGGATCCGACAGTGCTTCATCAATCTCCGGATACGAAGCCTGGAATCCTGAGATGACGAATTTCATAGTGACTGCATGCTTTTTCAGCACTTCAAACAACGGGGCATACCCATCCTGGTTAGATGGGTTATTGAAGCCTGCAGTAAGCTCCGCTGCATGGCTAGTCGTCTTGTACCACCAGTAAACAGCTGGAATCTAGATCATAAATGTGTTAATTTTCCTCCTAATCTAACAAAAGAAAACTCGGGGGCGATGGCTTTTAGAAATGTGAACGAGTACCTTGACAACTATCTGTATATCTTCAAAGGCAAGACTTGCCAGGGACAAAACATTGTCAGCATGATCTATCAAGACCTGAGTATACCAATGCCGGAAGAAGCGTCCATAGTAGCTATCGTAATCACCACTGTCACAGAAGAACCCAGTCTCATGTGGCTTAGAGTTATAATAACCAGCATTGTCGGGGGCCCGGGCCCAGAATGAGTGTCCACGGAGTTTTGCAGCTCTTTGGAGATTTTGCAATAAATATTTATCGTGACACTGGAGAAAGAGGAAACTAGATGAAAATCATAAAAATAACATAATATAATTTTGAAATAAAAGCACAATGGCCCTAGTTACAAATTCCTATAACTATAACAGATCAGAGTTTCATTCACATGAACATACAAACAAATAGATAGGTGGTAGACCTGACCCGAATACATCAGCAAACTAGTGATCATTATATGTGTTTAGTGGTGCTAAATTACTACGCAAGATGAGTCCTTTTTCTCCAACTAAAGACATTTCAAAGTAAAAAGATACTAACTTCAGATTTATAAGATACCTGAAACTCACCAATACCCGGATATCTCCAGCCCATCCTTTCTGAAAATGAAGGGTACTTCAGCTCTCCAGAAGCTCCAAGCCCAACTTCAACAGCAGAAATGAGGCCCTCAGTGAAAAAGTCATCAAACTCAGTTCGGAAGCTTCTCATGAAATCAAAATAGATCTGAAATTACATAAACATATGGGTTTATGTATGATTTCTTATTCTGTATGTCGAGCTACATAAAATCACCATTCTAGAGGACAAAGACAATCATTTGATAGATTCATATGACTGATATGAATAAAGAGGTAAATGTTAGAAGCAAATCATGGATCAGGAAATAACAGTTGAGGAACTTTCAAGAACAGAACATTATAAATGATAAATATCAAGGATGGGGTTGGATCTTATCAGTAAGATTTTTGAATCTTATTTGGTTAAGCAAATTGAACAAGAATTAGATTCCAGATTGCAAAAGTCATATAACCGCCATTTACATAACAATCCACGAAGCTTTCTGAACCATCAACAGTTCATTTGGAAATAAAGGTGGATAAAACAATAGCTAACTACCTCGATGCCAGTTCTTCCTTTAAGTACCCGTTCCTTGTCAATGCCCCATGAAAGGCACTCAGTATTTCTTCTACCTTCACGATCAGTGAAGAATATATCCTGATTGTTTTTCCCAATCTCCAAAACCCATTGAGGGAGGGATATAAATATTCCACCTGTATCAGGTCCTCCATATTCATGAAATGCCATTACCACCTTCAGGAAAGGTAGAATATTCACCAAACAGAACTTGGAAATAAAGTTACTAGTTCAGTCTATCTTTAGAAAATTTCATAACCATAAAAAATAATGTCTTTGGAGGTACGCTTAGCAAATGCATATTGGTGAGATCCATGTTAAATTGTTTTATAAATGACGTAATAATATAATGATGTTACGATCATTTGGTAGACTATATTCTGTTTAAATAACCCATATTCTTATAGGTATAGGAAGAAGCCTCATCAAATAGATTTTTTTCTTTTGACCAAATTTTAATTGTTAATATGAAGTCTAAGAACTGCTACTGCACATACCATAACATTAAACCCTGTGAAATGTGTGAAAGTATTCGGGGGTCAAACGATTTTAGAAAACATTCTAATGTGAATAAAAGACAAGTTATTATAATAAAACTTTGTCTAAGTAACCAATCCACTAAACCCCTTCAAGACTTGAAATCCCTATTACCTGCAATTTCATCCCAAACTCTCGGATAATGTTAAACATTTCCCTGTAACCTGCCCATTCATACTTCCTTGGCGTCCAAGCTTCAACAATGCCCCACCAACAATCTACCACAACACCATCAACATTTAAAGACCTCAGGTGTTGTAATTCCTCTTTGACACCTTCAGGATTCATCAACTGGCAGAAATTGTTGATCAAGCCAGTCTGCAACAAACCAATGAGCAAAGGTTTTGCATTTTAGAATAATTTATACTCACAAAAGATTATAAACAGTAAGAGGTCAGGTTTTATTGAAGTGCTCCAAAAAGATTTGAAAGAAGTCAAAGAACATGAGACTTACTGCAAGCCTCACATAAACGGGGATATAAGTGGTTTCCGGAAGACCATTTCCACGCTCCCTGCAGTGAACATCTTGCACAAGCTGCAAGAATCGACCATGATGTAGAGAATTATTCATTATGCACAACCGAAGTATGTTTCTCCCTCGAGCAATGCCTTGAAAATGAAGTTTGAAACCAAAAAGTTTAGACAACCATACAAGAGAACTAAATGATTTTAGCATGCCTTCACCATCTATATAATATTATTATATGAAAGAAGTTCCAAAATGAAGAAGATTTATTTCTTAGTTCCACAGTTTTAAAACATGCCAAAGAAATTTCTTTATGTGGACAAAGATACAGGGTACCGGTTTGGGTCATAATGTTCTACCATATAGGTGAAGCACTTAGCTGAACGAAAACTCTACATTTGGATTAAATGAAAATATAATTCCCATAGCATTAAGTAATCTTCTCATCATATGAGTGGCAGAAATAAAATATTATAATAATTTTATTAACATATTCTCAAGGCTTTACCAGTATTAAGTATTAACATCATCAATGAAATGACCCTCTTGCCAAGGCTCCATTAGATGAATAAGCATATTACTTCAAAAGTTTCCTTCAAAAAGTAGCACAACATGTCAGAGAGAGATTATACCTGGCCTGCCTTCAAACATTCAGGGGAGTCGATGGCGCTAATACTTGAATATTTGTCAAGCTTTGCATCCCTCTCTGCGACAACTGAATCAAGGGATGCTGGTGACAAATTCTCATCAACTCTGAGAGTTGAGGGCTGACAATCAACTGAAGACCTCACAGAGCAATTTCTCAAAGCACCAGAATATAATGGGCTTTCAACTGACCGAACTGGATTTGCGCCCTGCTTCAAATTAGCAGAAGATAATAAGAAACACAGTATCATCTAAGTGATCACTTAGATGATATAACATGCACTTAGACAAGATATATACAACCATGAGATGACATACATAAGAAGTGGAGTATCACTTTTTTCTTAATAACATGAGGTTGGTCTGTACCACTCTGGCTCTCTATTATCACTAACAATCAAATTCCTCAAGAATCAAATTTGGATAATAATAATAATAATAATAATAATAATCACAGATGAATACAACATTGGGCCCACTGCTCCAGCAACTCAACGGAAGATAACATATCATCTACAGAAATAAAAAATATGGATAACAGATAATCTCATCTGCAGCTGCAGGAAGAAAGTTCTGATATGTGAAGATGAAGTCATGAAGATACCTAAACTATATTTGATTTCTTTACACAATTGTGCAAGTGTCTTTAATAAAGGTAGGGGCAGAACATTCTTTTGCCTTTTAATGGTAATAAGAAGAGCTGAGTAGGAGCTTTTCGTCCTGCTGTTATCTTGTCATACATTTTTTAAGGGTGAGCAATATTAGATCAGGCTTCAGGCATATTCAAAAACAATAAGGAACTTTGACTGTGAGAACAACTCTCAAGAAAAGATCCCTAGCAGTTTGGAAGTAGGAACTTATTGTATGAGGCTCTTGGAAGTAGGAGATAGTTATATTGGTTCACCATTTACATCGGCATTAGTCTGATCCAGAACAACTATTCCTAATTCTCTGGGTTCTAGATATAGTTAGCATAACAGGAAGTTGATGCAAAAGAGGACTAAATGAATGAGATATTGAGTCCACGATTACTTTCCACAAGATCAATTACTGAAATTGATAGTATGATCTATTCCATTTTTATGGCAAGAAGTGTTAAGCTTTTGAATACAATTGGAAGAACTCAAAGGTCTGGCAACCTTTCATTCCACAGTTACAAACTCAAAATCTCCTAGAATCAACATAGAAGAGCTGAACACCTTAGAGAAACTTGGCTCATCAGTAGTGCAAAAAGTATAAAAATTATCACAAAACAAAGGACTTCTGATCTTCACAAACTAGCATATCTTATCAATATCCAACCACACATTCAATCGTTAAATTAAAATTTCACATGATAAGAGACCACAGAGACCTCTTCTCCTAAAACAACGATCAATTATATCAACACGGACTACAAATACTAACAAATTACAAGACGACAAAATAGATGCAACACAGAAAAATCTACTCGAAATTCAAAAAGACTCACCGCATTAGAGGCATTACTATTATTTTGTTGAACGGAATTGAAATGAGAGATAGGAGGCGGCTGCTGCGATTGCGATTGCGGCTGCATTGGGGCGGGCAGCGTCTTCCTGTAAGTGGTGCCGTCGGGCTCAACGGTCCACCCTGCCTCCCGAGCGAGCGCGGCGATGACGTCATTCATGTCGGCGCGCGCGGGGAGGGGGAAATTCCCGTACTGCCGGAGACCGGCGAGCATCCGGCTGGTGATTGCTCTCCGGTGTCGCTCTCGGAGCTTCGTGCGCTCCTTCTCCTTATCCCTCTCTTTCCTGCTCTTTATCGGAGTGGTCGCGGCGTTGTTGGAGTTTGTGGCGGCGAAGCCGCGGAGGCGGCGCTGCGGCTGGGGTTGTGGATGGTACGGCTGGGAGGAGGTGCTGGTGGCCGGCGGCGGCGGCGAGTGTTGGGGATCGAGATCCTGCGCCGCGGCGGTGAAACAGTGGTTCATTGTGTTTGCGTTGGTGTTCATTGTTGCTGCATCTCTCACTCAATTGCAGTTGTTATCTCTCTCTCTCTCTCCCTCTCACATTATCACACACAGACACAGACAAACATCTTCTTCTTCCTTGGTCGTTTATCATAATTTGCATTCCACTCCTTCAAGAGACTGATATTTGCATTAAGCATCAATGGAAGGTGAAAAAGGGCATTTTGTAATAATGTCAAAAAAAATATCCTTGCTTTTTCTAGGGTACACGTACACAATTACACGCACACGATTATATAGGCTCTATTCTCTTTGATGGAAAAATTATTATGGAAAAATGAGAGGAAAAAGAATATTCATTCTTTAAATTTCAATTTCCTTATCTAACAAAATGAGTTTGTATATATATACTTATTATTTTCCTTTTTTTCTCCATTATTTTCTTTTATTTTAAAGTATATAACATATATATATATATAGAGTAAATGTATATGTATATATATATTATTTAATCGAATACATTCGAATATCAAATCGAATAACACGATTTTTTATTTGTATTTGAATATTAATTGAATCACAAAAACTATTTGTATTTAAATTCGAATCATAAAATACGAATATGAATATAAAAATTTCGAATCGAATACCGAATTGAGCAAAAATATTTGATTCATTTACAGCCATAAATATATGCAAGGAAAATGGAAGAATTATGTCGTGTATATATATAGAGAAGAAAATGAAAAGTTGGTAATTAAATAAACGCAATAATTTCTATGCGACCTGCTGCATGTCGTGCGGCAGACGTTGACAGGGAATATTCATATATATGTTTCCGCATTAAATTCCCAAAAGTTGAGTTAGCCTAGCGGGATATAGCCTGTAGTTTAGTGCTTAGAGCATCTCCAATCCTGCAGCAAAATAGCGCTGAGCGCTTTTTTTCAGCCAAAATTGCCTTCCAATCATGCGCTATATCTCTGCGTTATTTTTGTGTGAATAGTGTTTCAGCTGTATTAATAGAGCAGCCATCAAGGTTGCGCTATCCCTTTTTCCTTTTTTTTTTTAGTTTCATTGTTTCAATTGTTATATTATAGTGTGGGAATATTTATTTTCTTTTATGTGTATGCTATATTGTTTAGAATAAAATGTTATTTGTATATTTATTTTTTGTTTTTGATGATTAAATTTTTCTTATAGAATTGAATACAAAATTACACAATATAACGAAATCAAGGATTACATAGAATGGAATATTTAAACTATAAATCAAATACAAACATAAATTGAAAATATAAAATTACATAATATAATGGAAATAAAACATTACATAAAATAGAAATTACATAAAATAACTAAATATTACATATAACTAAAACCAAACAAAATTACATAAAATAATTAAAGATAGTGAGGAGACAAAACACATAATTATTTTACTAATAATCAGAAAGACCACCACCAGAACCTCCAATGTCGGGAAATATAT
>JAYJMF010000031.1:1681296-1693615 GCA_036873715.1 Salvia sclarea | reverse complement strand
TTATTATTATTATTATTATTATTATTATTATTATTATTATTATTATTATTATTATTGTTGTTGTTGTTGTTATTGTTGTTGTTGTTGTTGTTGTTGTTGTTGTTGTTGTTGTTGTTGTTGTTATAATTAATTTGTAATCATCAAATTAGACATAACCAAGGTGACTTATTGTTATCACCACTATAACGATGATTACAGACTTTTGAGAAACTAAATTAATTAATGTAGGTCAGACTTAAGTTTTCTAATGATAATATGCGTTATTTTATATTTATAAAATAATTGCTATCGTTTAGG
Source organism: Salvia sclarea (assembly GCA_036873715.1). Lineage (NCBI taxonomy): Eukaryota > Viridiplantae > Streptophyta > Magnoliopsida > Lamiales > Lamiaceae > Salvia > Salvia sclarea. Next base: position 1,693,318 of record JAYJMF010000031.1, on the reverse strand, counting down.
TAACTCTTTTAGTTATACAACCATACGTAAATATTATATATATAATATCATGCAAATAGTCTCCACATTAATTACACTAAATTATAATACATGCTAAATATGTTTAATTTACTGAGGAGGAATTCGTGATATTTAGTATGCCCATTAGCTAGCTTGTCTACGTGAATTGCTCTCTATTGCCATGCACTTTGTCTTTAATTAAATCCTAGCTAGTGATAAATATGCATATTCTTGACACATGAAACGTTTCCATAATCGAAGACTTGAGCACATGAAAATCCTAATAGCTATTATTAGAGAAAGATTAGGAGTAACCTATAGATTAATGTAATAGAATAAATAGTATATATGCTCCATTTTATTATTATTTTAATCAAAACCTAAGCTGACGGATTGACCATGACATTATCTTATATTATCATGTTATTCAACTCACATACCTAGTTATCCTAGAGTCAACGAGCATATCCCAACTTATAATTATAAAATTTTGATTAACTACTATACCTACACGTATGTAATACATACACCTTCTCATCACCTACACCCTTGAGGTGTGATGACTTTCAACTCTATTTACCTCCACCAAAGACACCTACCCTACTATATATGATGTGTCAAGAAATTGAGCTCGCAACGCAACACCACAACCCTCTATATATACTCCCTCTCGTCACCTTCCTTATCACTATCACAAACAACCACACTTCACTCCAAAAATTCTCTCTCAGCTTCTATCTTCTTTTCTCTCGTCTATTCGCCGTCAAAGCATCCCCATCACCTTGTCGCTTGCTTAGCCAAGTTCAGGAATCAAGCATGAGCATGATTTAGACCTTGTCCGTGGTAAACGGTGGGTTTTACTTTCCAAAACCTATTTTATATAAAATGTCAAGCATACTTAAAATGTTTAGCTTATGAAATTATTGTGTGCCATGAGAATGTCCCAATCTAAAGGGATTGGTTCATTAATAAGCAACATTAGTATCTTGGGCTCCCTTTAGCCAAGGTAAGTGCACTAGAATGTATGACCATAGGGAGGAGGTGGAACTCATATGGTCATACGAGGAGCTGGAGGAGGGGGTAAAGGCTCCCTAGATTGAGGAGGTAAGACTCCCTAGTAAACAGGTGGGCACAACTAATTGATAAGCTTAGAGCCGACAAATTTTCTTATGAAAATACTTGTATAAATATTGCATGTATTTCCTATGCTTTATTTATACCAAGTATGCTTGATTTTTCGGTTGGCACTCCCACTGAGTACATATCGTACTCAGCCCACGTTTACTTAAAATATTTCAGATGATAGCGAGGCGTGAGAAAGGATCGTTGGCGGGTGTGCTGATTGTGCTTAGTTATGGCTCGTGATGTGTCCTTGAAATTAGAATTGGTAGTCTTGCAAACCTTGTATCCTGGTCGTGTAACTCTGAAATAGTTGGAGATCTGGTCTATACGATTCCAACTTGGTATTTATTTCTACATTTAATATATATATTAAATAGATACTTTTCAGTGTTATTTAGTTATTACTCCCTCCGTCCACAAAGAGTGTTCCACTTTGTGGACGGCAAGGGTTTTAATGCAAAATGAAGGAATTGTGTGAGTGGAGAAATGGCCCCACCATGTGAATTTAATAAAGAGTGAATGATATTGTGTGAGTGGAAAAATGGTCCCACCACCTTTTTGCCAAATAAGGAAAGTGGAACACTCTTTGTGGACACCCTAAATGGCAAAAGTGGAACACTCTTCATGGACAGAGGGAGTACTTTTTTTTTTTTTGTATCCTCGTAACAACTCTGGCAATCCGCATAGGGTAGGGTGCCGGGCTGTTACAGTTGCCGGCAGGTCCGCTCCTGTTGTAGGGACTTTGCAAGAAACCGAAGGCCGCGATGGCGAAGAAGGGACGAATATTAACTGCTAAGGAGGAGAACATGCTCTCTGCAAAAAGACGCGAAACAAAGGCTATGTACAAGAAAATTAATATGATGGAGAGGCAAGAACCCAACAATATATGTGTGTTCTAATCGTAGAACAATCTGCAGAGATTGATCGTCGAAGATATAGGATTTGGCTATATTCTTTTTTGATACCATTACATTAAACAATAAAAAATAATGCAAATTATTTTATACACCATCAAAAACTAATTATGATAAGAAAAGAATGCATAGAAAACGAAATGAACTGCCTTACAAATATAAATTAAATTCATGTAGATCCATGGAATGCATTTGAAAGTAATGTGAAATGCATCCATTTTGTTGTATAATGAATCTTAAAGTAATGTAAAATGCATCGATGCACTTAATAGTTGTACATAAATATTTTCCGAATAAAATTGTGGAAAAATATTTTAAATTGTCATGTAAATAATATTTAAAATTAATTTAAGGCATTTGGTCAATATTTATTACTCAAAAATTGTGTGGTACAATAAATTATCCATTATTTATAATTAAAATACATAAATACATGTATGAACAAAATAAAGCTATGAATGCTATTTAATTTAGATGATTATATGGCTGCGACTCTGAATACAAAAACATAGAAAACGAATATGTATTTGTGTTTTTTATGATTAATTTGTTTAGGGATAAAAAAAAGATAATCTAAATTTCTATCATTAACTAACTAATCATTTCATAAAATAAGGCCCCCAAATCGTGCAACTCAATTCCATAAAATATGGAGTATAACGGTTACAAAACAAGAATTGCATTTGTACGTACCCTTAATTCTTTTTAAAAATTAGAAAATAATGGGAAATACACAATCAATCTTAGCCGCAAATCTTATCAATTTAATGGTCAAGATTAGTTCCCTGTTCTCTCTATAAAATAGGTTCTCTTTTGAACCTTCCCCTACATTTCATAGTGATATATACATAATAAAATGTTAAAAAATGCATGTATTCTTGAAGAATTGAAACCTATAATTTTCAAAAGTCCGTGTCAATACACCTATATCCTATATCAACCCCACACCCGTATCATTGAAGAATTGAAACCTATAATTTTCAAAAGTCCGTATCAATACACCTGTGTCCTATATCACCATCGCACCCATACCTTCGCACCTATACAACATAGCTGGGGATCAATTTTTCTAATAATAACATATAAATCTAAACTTGAATATAATATATAAATTTATGCGATTAAATAAAAAATACTATATATTTAGACAGTAAGTTATATATACCAAAGAAGGCAAATAACATATCATCATTTATAATATTGTTTAATGAATTAATAGTGTTCTATGTTTTCAATTTTAAATATTTTATAAAAATGTCTTTGGCACACGTTTATTTAAAAATGCATCCATATACATCCATTTTCATCAATTTTAGCAAAATATCTCCAATTTACATTTTCTAAAAAATGTAAGATAGATCGATGTTTTCCATCACAAGAATTTGGTAAGGTGGCCCATTAGTCCTCATCACAAAACATGATTAACCTTATTCTAAATAGGGATGTCAATCTAGTCCAAAATTTATCTAAGAATTGGAATGAAAACATATATGCATGGGGTTTTACGTGGTTCAAGATAAATTCCTAATTATCAAGAATTTCTAATCACTAATCAGCTAGGAATTTCCAGTAACCACATTATAAAGACACAATAATGATGCTATAATAAGGTACGGATTTCACATTCTATCGACTTCAGTTGAAGTGGATTATTACCATCAAGATCCATCAGATATTCCTCTATACACTGTTAGCATAAAATGTAGGTCACGGATTACTCCCAACACAGTAACACTCCTCAGGTCTGTAAAATTCCTCTACAAAAAATCATTTTAGAATCTATCTCTTAGTACGTGTAATATGTTCACCGTGGTAGTACATGTCCTTGTTTTTCGAACTCTGTGTATACGAAATCGCGAACTTCATCCCTGAGACTTTCAACTTCTGCACGATTGTACCAATGCGATCCGAACTGATAACAAAACACAATTATTCAGGTAATTAGAAACAAAGTGATGATCTAGAACAACAAAAAAGCCAATATTATTTTTTAAAGTTTGAAGTCCTAATGCAATACTTGAATGGAAAGACAATACCATGGTCGAATTCTGTATATTTAGCCGTTCAGGTGCTTCTGCAATGAAATGTTTTATGTTCACGAGAGTAAAAAAACCACAATCGAAACCATTACGTTGTTGAGGCACCTGTTTCATGAAAGCAAATGAAGCAGTGTGTTAGTCAAATAAACATGCATCTGTGAGAGAGAGGTAGCAAATAAAAAGACCAGGGATTGTATACTCTTCTTGCAGAATTGCCAGATATGAAGAAAAAGAACCATACCTTAACTGCTTTGGTTTCAATACTTTTACACTGGTCCGAGATATGATTTAGAATCCGCATTTTTTCCTTTCTTAAAACCTTCAGCTCTTCAATCGGGAGCGACATATGCTCTGGGATCAGTATTTCGTCTTCTATTAAAATCTCCATCTCTTCAATCAGGCCCGACATATGATCTGGGATCAGCATTTGGTTTTTTCTTAAAAACTCCAGCTCTTCAATGAGAAAGCTGCCGGAAAACAAATAAAATTAAACATGTAGTATGCAACTAACCCTTTTCCTCAAATATGACACAAATGTCATATAGCAAATACAAATGTCCCATAACATATCATAAGCTATCTGCTGCACACTTTGACAATGTATTCAAACAAAATCAGGAACAAAATCTACTGACCATTTTACTTCATGGAATAATTCATCGCTCCGATGATGCAACACTAGAGAATTCAAGTGCAATAGCAGTGGGCCAGACTTTTCTCTTTCAGGATTCATGCATATGATGATCACACTCCAGTGTGACCTGCCACAATTGGTTTTACAAATTACTAGCTAAGCAATCAATAGATAAATATGAGAATAAAAATACCATACATGTATTATTTCTCACTTTTTAACAATGGGGAGGACAACATATGCTTTTTGAAAGATGTTCACATCACGGTAGAAAAGCCTGAGGTCTGAAAACGAAGACTGCACCAGGAAAAAATAAACATAAATATCACGATTTATATCGATCAAAGTATCTCAAACCAATGATATCGTTGGAAGTTACCAATCCCTGCAAATGCCTATCGTACGCCCCATAGAATTCCGAATTGAGGGTAAAATAACAATCCTTCCAATCTTTACTTCTTGATGGGAACTTGTCATCAAATGTTTCCTCAAGGTATCTGTATATCAGTTAGGAATTAATTAACACTAGTCTATTTCTCTTAATTAAGATCATTCTCAATGTTAGATTCTTTACTTTACTTTTAACAGTATATCAATTGGAACCAATGGGCAAAGATCTATGGATGGCAGAAATACAGAAATATGAGATTACGATCAAGAAGTTTACTATATGATCTACGAAAATACTGACAGATGAAGCAAGACTACGCTTACCGAAGGTATAAATCCAGAACCGGTGAATCCAACTACCCCTTGGGTTTCAAACACTTCAGGAAAGAAGTGTGTACAATCACGCGACGTTTGTCATATTGACCAGGGTAGTAAATGACTGCTCCATTATCATCTCCATCATCATCTGGTTCACGCGAACCCTTCTTTTTCTTCTCTTCGGTATTTTCAATCTATGAAAAGAACAAAAAGAAAAATCACTGCAAATTTATAAAATTCATCATATTATAGGGGCATTAAACCATTAATAACCTCACCTTGACCTTCTGATCAATCGCAGCTTTCATTGATAGTATTTGACCATTCAACTTAATTTTGCCGGTCGTGGACAGGCGAGGGTTATAGATGGCTTCCACGAAGCGGATTCTGTCGCTAAGGTCCTCGTATCTTCCGAACAAGTTGCGCCGCGGAGTCGATCGCGGCGGAGGCGACGGCGATCGCGCCGGAGACGACGGCGTCTTCCTCTTTCTATTACCCCCCTTTTCGTCAGCCATGAGCGAAATCTTCTATAAGTTCTTTTCATTTTAAAAAGATACTTAAATACTTAAATTCATATTTAAATCTTGAAACACCGCTAAAACTCTGCTTCCGTAATGTGAACTCCGTATGAATTAGTGGTTGAAACTTGAAACCTAATTCGTATAGAAAATAGAAATCATGCGGATTTAATGGGCATTGGTTATAATTTAAGATCAAATTACAATTTAATTCTGAAAATTTATATTTTTGTTTTATGTATAATTTAGTCTACAATTAGGCCTTTAAATTTATGTTATATTTAAAACTTGCTGAAATTAAGCTCCGCTAATTAGCCTTATTTGCAGCTTTGTGTATCCATGTATTATACAAATAGATGGTTCTATTAACAATTTAGCATCATCATCAAAATACCTCCCAAGACCATCAAATGCTCATTGAGATTTTCTGGATAATTTTTCCATGAAGTTGCACGCTTTCATGGGGGAAGATAATATATTTGCAATTATATTTATTTTCTGAGGTATATGCTTGCCATAATTAAATGTTTATATATATGAATTATTTGTGTGCATCACATAATTTTGTGATAGATTGAGCCATTGAGCATTTCTTTGTGTTCTTTGTGCGTGTATGATTAATATTATCAAGTACAACTAAAAATATAGTCACTGTCCGAGTACATTCAATTGTAAATTTGTAATTATGAATTTACACACTCTACGTGGGAATCGATGAACGCTGATTATGTTATGGCACTGTATATTCGAATTTTCTCATACTTATGTCTCAACTCTCAACTCTTCAATAAATCAATTATAGCCTTTGAAACTTTGACTTGATGTGTAAGTTGATTTTTTTTTTCTCATCACACAAATTTTTAGAAGCATTATTCAATTTATTAATATTTCAAATATGATTCACTTGCCTCCTGATGTTGAATTTATTTGTAGCATCAAATTTGTGCAGATAGTTGCAGGGTGCCTTGGCAATCTTGCTAGGCCTATGTGGATTGCGGAGTTCCTCTCAATGTGTTGAAAACATGAAGAAATATATGAAGAATTAATAGATGTAGAAATTATAATTATTTGTATATTATTATGTTATGTATGTATGTTACAGTACTGTTTCTTTTCCGAATTTCAACCATAACAGATGTACAATTCATGTTTATTTGGATCTATGTTTATTTCCAAATATAGAATTGTGTATATTATTAAAGTTGACTTTATCTTTTTGTTTCTTTCATTCGTTTCTTCTTTCTTTTTCAATATTAATTTATCGTAATTACTTTTTACGGTAAAAGTTTAGAAAAATAGATGTACAATTCATGTGTATTTGTATGAGCGAAATAACTTTAAAATACGTAGCATATTTAACAACTTCGAAAACATCTGTACATATTCTTAATAACTCATCAAGCCAAAAAAAATCATTTTGTGGAACGATTCAATTTTAATGGGATAATTCAAAAGAGAATATGAGCCACTTATATATGGATGTGGTAGTATTACACATTCGACACAAATAATTATTCTTTAATTATTAAAACTTCTCAAATTGTAGATTCTGTTATTTTTCCTCCCTTTTAATAATGAGGTGGACTCTCGTACCCCGGATGTATATATACATCACTCTATTGAAACAAAATACTCCGTATATATTTCCGTCATATCCCCATCACCTTAGATTATAAGGTGATGTATATATACATCGGGGATACGGAAGTTTTTGCCTTTAATATTATGTTTGAATTAGAATATTTGATTAATTTCAATCAAATCATAAATGTAAATGCATGAAATATGCCCAGTTACCAACATTTGTGGAACTTTTCTTTTCTAAAGAATACTATACAAATTTGAATTTTATCTATTTTTATAATAAATTCTTCCTTTATTTGCCATTTCGAAATAGGAGGATTCTCCTTTTATTTGTTGTGCTTCAATGGTGCTTTTTCTTCTTATTAATTTTTGTTGGAGTTGGCAAACTCATCCCACATCGGAAGATAGAAGAAGGAAAAACTTCTATATAATAAAGTCCACCACTAATTAGTATGAGGCCTTTTGGGAAGGAGCCCCAAAAACAAATCCGTGCGGGCTCGGCCCAAAGCGGACAATATCATACTAATGACGGAGTGGTGGCGGTGGCGGTGGCGATCCTCAATAATCCACAAGAAGTCCCTTAAAAAGAAACGTTTTATTAATTATAGTTATAACTAGATTTTTTTCTTCTCCCGAAACAAATGCATTATACACATTCATCAACATCATCTTTTTCAATCTGTAACGATCTAATTAATTAATTATTTCTTTAACTTTTGAAGTGTGTGACAAGTATTATACGAGGCATGTTGCATAATTAATCTGCATCTCATTTCACTGATCATACACACAGTGTTCTTGATTAATGCCCTCCAACTAAAGCACTTACATTCAACAACAAAAAATTAATAATAGTAGTGACTTAGTCGTCTTTGTTAAATAACTATAAATTGCATAACAGCCAAGGATTTCGATCTGATACATCTGCATGCACCTGTGTTGGTGAAGCTAATTAGCAGATAATATTTATAAAATATTAAATTTAATTAAATTTTTGGGCAACTCCACACGTTAAACTCTTTGAGACAACTGGATCATTTCCAACATGATTTGAGGGGAGGCTTTTCTTATGGGATTGAACTTATCTTGATAACAACATTATTAGTTTCCATGAAAATTAGGGTTTGTTAATTTTCAAGAATCGTATTGTGCGTTCACACTTGGATATATATGGCCAGTTTGTATTAATCAGTGTAACAACTAACAACGATGCTTCAGCATTTGATTATTTGATTAGACAATGGTGAAGTGAAGCACAAGTAGGCTACCATGCATTGCTGTGCAACTGATTTTGATTGTTTGCACCAAACCTTTCTGTTTATTTAATTTAATCCGACTTTATTTAGTTATTTGGTTGAATTTTTGGATCATGTAACTAACAAAATGTCTAGAAATGTTACAGATGTGCAAACAGGAGTATTTTCTTACTGCACAATTGATATGTATGTATATGTCTTATTTTATTATTATATATTACAGATTGAGCAATTAAAATTGGTTTAAGAATTTAGTTAATTTTCATGGTAATTGATAATGACCTTGTTAATTACCTAGATAATTAGTCAAGATCGTCTCGTCTCACGCAATATAAGAATCATTAATTTATTTTACAAGAAAAAACTATGAATGTGTGAGATTTTATATTATATACTTCACGGAAGAGGATCGGATAAAGCATTATCTATATAGTTTTCATATAAAGAAGCATTAATAATGCATACGTAAAAAGCTTTCCCTTTAGTTAACACATGACATTTTGTAAGTCCGCTTAGGATAAAATCGGTGCTGAGTCATTGTTTTGCCGAAAACAATGATACGGGCCACAATTGCAAAAAAAAAAAAAAAAAAAAAAATTATGTTTTTAATGTGTTGTAATTGCATTTTTTAGTATAGTTCTCAATTTAATTAGCAATTTTCCCATAAATATATACACATAAATTTAGTTTAAAAATCATGGGGGGGCCGAGGCCCCTATGTAGCTCCGCCTCTGGATGCACAAGAATGTGTATTATTGTGTAATTTGTGTAATACATCTCACGTAATAATAATACTATCAATATAAGACACGTATATATAATAAATATTCTACCTTTGTATTTCGTCATAGGCACACTCCGGTAAATTTATATGCACGGTGCATCCAATATAATTAAACCTTAATTGTAATGAGTGAATTCTAATTGAGTAATTAGCTAGGAGTTAGTAAATCCTAACTGGAAATTGATGAACCCTAATTATTGGATTATGATGGAAGCACCTTACATCATATTTATTTTACCTTCATGAATGAAGCATAAGACTCGACATTTAGAAAAATCAAACTAGGTAGAGTCTCATCGTTGAATTTATATATAAATTTTTTCATAAGTTTATGGTGAAATGAATTGTTTAATGCAGTTTGTTGTTTCTTATTCTCCCTCTCCTCTATCATACATCTTAATCACAGAAAATAAATTTTATATGAAAATTGAGAGACATAAAGGAGCAATAGTGATTAAAAATATTTAAGATTTGGAAGTGTTGGACAAGTTAGAGAGGAGATGGAGATAGATAGCTGCTGCATTTGACTGTTCTTTCAAAAGCTCGTCTCTATTTATGATTTTTTATGGTAAATTATCGTTGCAAGATTATAACGGCTCCACTATTTTTATAAAAATACTGCTAAAAAATACAAATAAACAATCTTCAGATTCATCCTGACAATATCAAAACAGCACGAAAAGTGGACAGCAAAATTTTAGTCGTTTAGCATGAATCTCATCATTAAAAAACAAGATTAACATTTGTCTTTTGTGACCTAAATCTTATTATAATTACTATGTTTACATTTTTTGCTTTACGAAAATTTTCAAGTGGGACAATAAATAAATTAAATTATCCAATCACATTAAATACGATGCAGATTGATGAGAGAATTAATGGATTTTATTCACAACATTTAGTTAATTTTTACGGTATTATTGCAGCTATTAGCTAATTAATGTCACGTTGATATGATGAAAATATTACAGTTGACGAATTAGGTATAAAGTACTGTTTTGGACTCATAAGTCAAAAATACAAATCAATACGTATCAATATTCGGTCTAATTAATAACGTAAAGATCAAATAGTATGATACATACAATTAATTTTAATAACACGATACGTATCATTGTTAACAAAACTATTATATATCTTAGAAAAAAACATGGCAAGTAAAATAATAATCTTTTCTTAACCTAATAATTAAAAAAAACTTGTCAAAAAAAATAAATTATTTAAATAATTAAAGGTCCTGGTATAAGATGTGTACTAGAAAAGTGAGATAAGCTTTATATATAAGTTTCCATTTTAAAGCATCTATCTTCACAAATCAAATTTCTGATAATCGTGTATAAGTCACTAGGGCAAGTTTTATGTTTTAGGAATGTTATTATGACAGATAATTATAATGATTACTAACGAACTTAGTTAATATACATGCATGACTATGCAATGCATTAATCTCTGAAGCACGCTAGAGTTTAATCATTACTTTCAGAAATAAATATTGTCAATTTGGATAAGTTTAATTGTAAAATTTACTAACCAAAGAAACACAACCTACCCTTGGCTAGAATTGGGTGATATCGTGTCGACTGTAACGTCTCGAAAGTCGAAACCCTAATTACACATCGGTGTTAATTTCCATTAAACTAACAAAGTTGCACACATATTAATATGAAGATTTTTTTAGGTAATATTAATATGAAAGATTAAAGACTAAATCGTGCCGATATTAATTAATCCTAGGTAATTGTTATATGGAGTCACAAATATTATAACTATGTAATTAGGGTAAGATTCATATTTAAGCCCCTAATTACAGGTCCAGCACTAATTTTACCCCCGTAATTAAGGGGGTGATTAGCCTTTTGAAATAGTTCTGCGTGTGACTTGAATAATTATAGTTTTACAAGAACTCATGGGCGAATGACTTTATAGAAATTCACCTCTTATATTTTTTTCCTCGTTTTGCAATAACTTTCGAATTTGGGACTTCTTGGCAAAAAATTGTGATTAATTTTGACTCAAAGTTTCTAATTGTACTATAACTCTTGAATACTCAAAGTATATATATATATATATATATAGGATTAGGATCAAATAAAAACTCAAGTTAACATAAAAACTTAGTACTAATCTTATTCACACATTTTTCTTTAATGGAATGTTGATTAAATGGTTATGTATTTAATTTCTAATTCTAAAACTGATTTTTGATTATTATACTTTCACTAAAAAATTCATATTGCACCAAGCTTCCCAAAAAATCAAACTACAAGAAGTGCATTAATTAGGTGAGTGGGACAATGCATTTGGGTAAAATCCCACTCTAATATTTCAGAAAACAGGGTATGTGTGTATTTTTTTTTAAGAATTATTGTTTGCATTTAATTAATATAATTCACAGTTAGGAAGTATATCCTCAAGTCACGTAATTAAACAAACGTGCATTTTAGGTTCTCAATTTGTGGAAAG
>JAYJMF010000031.1:1656817-1669724 GCA_036873715.1 Salvia sclarea | reverse complement strand
ATTAATAATTATATAATTAAACTAAAACATATAAAATTGAAATTGACGAAAAAATATTTAAAAAAATAAAGAAAAACTTTGGTGGTACATGTAGTGATACACCAAATGTGGTACACTGAATCTCATCCCCCGATTGAGACTATACAATATTTAATTAAGCACATTGTTGCTTATGTATTAAATTTTATTGTCACCGTATATGTTTGTAAATTCTGACAATTCGCTGCACATCCCTATTTTTTTAAATGAGCTCGAAATTTGTTATAGAATTCACAAAAATATTTATAATTATTAAATATACTTCCTCCGTTGATGGATTTTTTTTTTTTGAAAAATAATCCATAATGATTCCTCATTCCGTCGATAAATGTTACTTCCTTCGTCGACCCGTCGAAGTTGCTATGTTTTCCTTTTTAAAACACCTTTATCATTCACACAATTTTAAATAATATTATATTTCAATAATCATTTTATACTATTTTTCAACTATTCTAAAACTTCATGCCCAAAAAAAACATATCAACTTTATCACTTTAGTGGCGTACTTTCATTTTTATGACATGCAGAATAGCTTATCGACCCACAAAATTTCACAGTTTCATTTAGTAACATTATTTACAAAGTCTCACATACATACATATATACCATAAATTTGAGATGGTGACTTATCATGCATGCGCAAAAGTATTTGAATGTCTCTAGCTAAATAAAACGTACGTCGTCAATTAACTAATATTCGTACTACAATCAAATTTCCTGAAATATCCCAATTTTTTTACCACATTGACTAGGTAGTTTTCTACCTAACTTTTAAATTCTTATATTTTTACATAACTAATTTTTGTACCTCTATATATATGTTATCCGATTTTTCGTTAATCTTATGCACGATTGATTTCTGCATCGATTTCATTTACTTATAACCGTACAATGATTTATTTTATTTTCTTATTAAGAATAAATCGTTGCAGACTATTTTGTAAAACGCCATTGATCTAAAAGCATGGATTTCCTCATAATCCAAAAAAGAAAATATTAAATATATATCTACTTTTATTTTATTCTTTTCCCCATGTCCAAATTTTGCGAAGAATGTGATCAAATTGTTGGCGTGCATGCAGTGATATTTTTAATTTATTTTTTATTGAAGTATTAATATATACTATTACCCGTGTACTTAAATTACAAATTAAGGAATTACAAAAGCCGGGCATAAAGTAGTAAAAACAAATATTCTAATTTACAATTCGAAACAAAATGATTTGTTACGTTCATAAAAGTTATTGTTATATCGAGTTATGATACTCAAATCTCTCTCTTTCTCTTTCTCTTTCTCTTTCTCATGAGCAGCCGTAAACTCAAAGCCCTTCCTTCACCTGAATTAAAGAAATTAAAGCAAGAGTTGAAGGGTATTATTATATATATAATAATCAAACACATAATCTCATACATATAAAATTAATGATCCAAATTGATAAAGAACAAATTAGAAAGAAAAAAAAAACAAGAATATATTATAGCATGATTATATGAGATGCAAAAATAGTACTCCATCCTATATAAGTAGTAAAAAAAACAAAAAAATAGTTAGAGGGAATTGAATGTGTGGAAGAAAGAAGCAAAAATGGTGTATGTTATGTTTTCCCTAACAAGATGTGTTTATGTATACATATATGTGGCTGTGGCCATAGAGGAAGGAGTGATGCTGTCAGAGCATGACCTAGTTCGGGTTAATTTTTAATGAAACAAAACAACAATCTCTTCTTCTTCTTCTTCTTTTTAAATTTTTCTTTTTTTGTAGGAAATTAAGAAAAGAAAAAAGAAGAAGAAGAAGAAAGAATTAAACTATCCCGACATAGATCATGCTGGCAGCTTCACTTATTCCTCTCCTGGATTTTGATATATACTTCAACAATTCAAGAAAACCATTGATATTTATAATTATAGAAGAGAAGAGTGAGAGAGAGAGGAGAGGTGGGAATAGGATTGCATTTGCATGATATATTTATAGGAGAAATGAATGATGATTTAATTGAAGAAGACAAACTCACATTTCTTAACAGTGAAATTAATAAAGGGGTAGTCATGTGGGCAGCTAACAAACATACATCTATCATTTAAAGTAGCCAAATATTTACACCTAACATCATATATATATATATATATATAGGGGTGGGCTAAAATAAAATCCTCCTTAAAATAAGAACTGCGAACCAATTGCAAATCACAGTGTATATATTTGGAAATATCCTTATACACATTTGCAAAATTAGTAATTTTGAAATTATAAATGTATTTTGAAAATAAAATTTCATCAAATCTAGACCACCTAATCTTCAAAATTAATGGATAAGATTGGTTCTTAGTTCTTATTTTAAATAGGTGATGTATTTTATCCCTCCCCTATATATATATATATATATATGTATCTGTTTGCTGATAATCGGAAAAAGAAATAAGGCATGCAATTAAAAGTAGGTTTTTAGTCAACTGTAAAATGACTGTTCTTGTTAGTGAAAGAGCAGAGCACATCTATTCATTTTTTGACATTTATCAAACATTTGATCTCACGCAAATCTGACTATATTTACTGATTATTTTTGTTGGTTTAAATCAATTAGTTGTTGACTTAAGAAGCACAAAAGAAAAAACAAAAAAAAAAGCATCTATGTCATACTATGAAAAATGTTCTTGGTAGTAGTGCCAGATTTGGAATATGATAATAGTTATATATTTGATTCTAAGAATGGTCCCAGCGGGGCGGGCGCACCGACGGTCGCTGCGGTGCGCCCGCGGTCGCGGCGGCAGCTACCTCGCCACGTGCCGTTGCCCTATTGGGCAACGGTTTTTTCCTTTTTTTCTTGTTTTTTATTTATTTATTTATTTTTAAATTTTGATACATTATAAATACCACTTAACTAATTCATTTTATACATCATTCCTCCAACTCTTCTTCTCTTCTTCACTTCTACGCCAATCATTCAATTTTCTTACACTCTTAAATTGTATTGTGATTTTCAAAAAATTGTATTATAATTTTCCAAATATCCAATATAATTTATTTATTTTAATTAATTGCATTGTTTTAATTTAAATTATTAGTTATTAATAAAAATTAAAAAAATAAAATGAAGCTAAGCCCTCCAACACGAAGGTCATCAATGCAAAGCCCGCGGACTCTACAACCATTTAATAAAGTATTATTATTTTTTGGCCAAAGCCCTCCATATTGGAGGGCTTTGCTGCCAACACCCTAATTTATGAATCATTAAAATAACTTTCTTCTCCAATCCCGTTAAATAACTTCTCTAGAAAACTAAAATAGCCATATAAATAACATTTCAAATAGTATAATCATAACTGTCACATAATTCATATCGTGGCTAATTCTTCTTTGAGAATAAAAGAATAAGCATAAATACAGCGGAAAATTTTGGGAAAACGTCAACGACTACTAGCCTATTTGTCGAGCTTTTCCTGGGAGTATGGCGTGGGTTACTTCAGCGCCGTAGCGCCTGTAAAATTTCTATAAATTAATACTCTATAAATTAATAAACTTTTTAAAATAATAAAATTTTTCGGTCCCGACTTGGGCCTTTGTAAAAAATCATCAAATTCGATAAAATAATAAGATAATAATTTTTCGGAAAATTCCTTTATAAATATTAGGTCCCATTAAAACTCTAAATTAATAATTCATAACAATTATAAATATTATGGTAATTTGCTAAAATATAAATATTGTACATTGACTAACTTTAAAATGATATTTTTCCTCAACCACTCTTGTAAATCTTTTTTAGTGCATTTGGGATGGTCTTTCTTATACTCAAATAATTCTTTATGCATTTGATCATTCATGGATGATTTTGCGATGCCTTTTAGATGAGAAGACATGGTTGGATGTTAAGAATTATTTTATTTCTATTGAGATTTATATAAAATATGTTTCATTCATCATGCATGAATATATTTAATTGGCTATAATAGTTATTTAAATGTAATGAATTAATGTAAACATGTATATTTAAGTAATTCTAATGAATTGATACATATATGCGTCCATGTATATAATAGTTAATTGTATACAATGAATTGATATTATACATGTATATATTGAATTAGTTACAAAGAACTGGTTGATGCGTGAATATAATTAATGAAATATATATGAATTCATTTATTTTCAATACATATGTACTAAATCTGTCGAATTTCAAAGGTCTCTCTTTTATTTAATAAAATATTAATTTATCGATACATTAATATCTCTCTAAATTAATAAAATTTTATAGTCCCAAAGTTATTAATTTATAGAGGTTTTACTGCATGTATTTTCCGTTAAAATTATCCTGTTATTTTTTTCGTAAAGTAGAAACTCTATCCCGTTATTAGTTTGGGGTTCGTAACTAATTCAGGTACCCACTCACTATCTCTCCTCTGCCAAACCAAACTATATATATCTCCGCAAAAACAAATAAAAATTAAATTAAATCACAATTTGCATATCTCCCTACATCTTGGCAACTTGATTTTTACACCGGATTTCTCTCATCATCATCACCACCAAACATTATAATAATTGAATACAGACATTTTCCGCAGCGGCGGTGTGAAAGGAATCATAAGCGTATGTATGAATATTTATTGTGTGGATATGTATACAGTTATGGCGGAAAATGTTGTGGAACAATTGGATTCGTCCAAACCATCAGAGCCGACTGCGGCGGAACCGGATTGGTGGAATCTGCAGCAGGTTTTTTTTTTCTCTTTCTTTTTTTCCTCTCCTTTAAAAAATTAAAAAAAATGTTTGGATCATTTTTTGGATGTTATCCACAGTGGCGCCGCAGCTCTCATGCTTATTCATTATTTTCTCTTACTGCTGGATATTTTCAATTATTTATCTGGCTTTACCTCATTATGTTAGGTTTTGATTATAAGTTTTGAAGTTTTGCCTAAAACTTTGGGAGATCAGTAACATAGATTTATTAATATTTAAATAGATCTTGGATTGGGATCTAAAATGATGACTGGAGTTAAATAATACTGAGCTATTTAGGTCCAGATTCTCTAATAATTTAATCTAATCTTTTGATGTTGCATTAGAAAATCTGGATTCATGAATTACTCCAAAAATATATGAAAATCGAATATTTTACCAGAGAAACTCGTGAAATTTGTAAGTACGGGTACCAAGGAGGGAAATGGAGATAAAGTTAGTTATCATTAATTTAGAAGTTATCCAATTTATCAGCGAAATGCATTCAATTTGAAAATGGAAGGACTTAAAAAGATATGTGATGATGGATGGTTAATGGGATAACTGAGAACTCATTTGTTGCTTCTGGCTGCTGCAGTAATGCAGTTGATTGGATATTGTATGTAGCCGAAAAAATCATCTGAATTTTGTTTTTTAGTATTTCTTTTTCTATACCAATCACTTGATCATGCACTTGTCTTTTAACAGAATTACTGGAATATTATCTATTCTATTTGATGTGCTATTTTGATTAACAAAATCTCGATATGGATCAAATTTGATTTAGAATTTTATCCGGGATAGCAAGATACAAAAGTTGTTTTTGCTACAGGTGCTGGTGCTGCCACAGAGCCATTGTAAAACAGTCATAAACCAATAAGCCAAAAAGGCTGTTTGGGGGAAAAGGAGAATGAAAGCAAACGAAAACTGAAGCAATTAGGGGGGTGAAGGTATGGACCTTTTCTGTCCTGTTTCAGTCTGTTTTTATGACTTTATAAATGGTCCAAGTTCGTTTCATCAACTGAACTTAATCATGTTGATCAATTTAAAAAATCCAAAATATTGAGAGTTGAAGAACTTCATCTCATATTGTTACACTTCTTTTCAATGTTAGAAATGCATTATTTTCGTCGTCCTGTCAGCTTCTTTGCCCTTATTCTGAGGTTTCCAGAGCCTGGTCTTATTGCATATGGATAATACTAGAAATCTAAAGCAGTTTTACTTTTTTGCATGGTTAACATTTATCTCTTATTTGATTGTCAACTTGATTCATGTGAAACTACATGCCCTCATTGTTGATTTCCCCAAACTCATTCTACTGCTTAAGCTTAAGAGTGAAGCAAAGCAAACTTACAGATGAGATTTTGCTTTATGATTATTGTCTTGGCTTATTTTGATAAATCCAGTTTCAGAGGAAAATTTGAGAAATTCATAAAAGATTTGAATTTTAATGATCTTAGTAGCAGACTATGGCATACCAATCGTTTTCAAATTTTAATAGGTTCTGCTGAGCATGCATAAATAAACAGGATGCCGTGCTTCATCATCTTTCCTTGTGACTGACCTATGAACTGCAATCTAATTTATTTTTGCTTTGATAATGATGTATTTATGATTGCTGCACTATATACTGCACAGCTTATTAATGAATTGTTGCCTGATACAAAAAAAATGATAATTTGGTCCTAAGTTTTTTTAGGAGGATTAAATTAAAATTGGACTGTGAAATTCGTTAGTAGTCAGGAATCTGGTAAAAAGCATTTGAGGATGACTTGCTGCAACAACAGGGCAAAATCAAATGTGAAACTTCCTCTAACTACCCTACTGAATAGTTTCTTCCCCCTCAGATAAAAAAATAAGATAAAATAAAAAAGAAACCTAGTTGTTTGCCAAAATAGGGAAAATTCCAAGAGAATTTAAAAGCCTGGACTGTGTTTGCCAGCTATTTATAACACCCACGAGCACCTCTTCATCCTACCTGTTATCTGCATTCTGTGCTTCCCACCCCAGAAAAGTGAAAAGCTTGATTTTATAGACCTCTTTAACATCCTTCCATTTTTCTTTTAAACTTGAGCTCCAAAACTCAAGATCTTGTTAGTTGGAGAAACATGAGGGGTAAATCTTGTTTGTCAAAGTCTAGAAATGGTGGAGTGGAAACTGAGCCACTGAATGAGCCTCATGTTTCAGGTGCTTACATCCGAAGCCTTGTTAAACAGTTATCCTCTTCCTCTTCAAGAACCAAAGATTCATCCAATTCCTCCAGCTTAGAGGGGGATGGGAATTCGAGCAACGAGAGCTTGTTAGGAAGTAGTTGTGATGGATTTTCTGATCATAAGCAAGGGAAGCCCCCTCCGCCACCTCAACCACACAAGAAGCAAGTAAGGAGACGGCTGCATACCAGCAGACCTTACCAAGAAAGGCTGCTGAATATGGCGGAAGCCCGGAGAGAAATCGTGACCGCCCTTAAGTTTCATAGAGCAGCTATGAAACAAGCCAGTGAAAGACAGCAACAACAGCAGCATCAGCAGCAGCAGATGGATTTAAGGTCTTCATCTCATCAATTTTCCTTAGAAGAAGAAGACAAATTGAAGTTGAGGAGGAATCCGAGAGTTTATCCTGAAAGTAGCTATCTTGATAATTTCTCCTACTCACAAGGGTTTTGCTCTCCCCATTCTTGGCCCATTTCTCCGATTGCACCACCGCCACCACTGCCACCACCACCTGTCCAAGACAATTTCAACTTCACACTGCCTAGCCAAACACTTGGCCTCAATCTAAACCTCCAAGACTTTAACACCTTGGACTCCACTTTCCACTGCAGTACAAACCCTTCATCGATCTACTCGTCCTCATCCCCATCGACCTCTTCCTCCCCTCTTTCAGCCACCACCGAGGAGATTCCCTGCATGGGGGCACCGGCCTCGGTGGCAGAGTTTGGCAATCCCGGGCTGCATCATGCGATGGATGATGAGGAGATTGCCGAGATCAGGTCAATTGGGGACCAATACCAGATGGAGTGGGATGATACTTTGAATTTGGTGAATTCGGCGTGGTGGTTCAAATTCTTGCAGGCAATGGAGATCACACCTGAGAATCAGAGTGGTCTCATGGAGTTCCCGGCCTGGCTCAATGCAAACGACGACACCTGTTTGGAGCATGTCAACGATTTTTGCTCGGACAATTACTTTGAAGATCCTGCTTTGCCGTGGTAAGAATTTGTTTCTGTTACTTTGCTTTGCATCTGTTTTGAATTACTAATTTTCAGTACTTGTCTCTTAACATGTCTGCATGTTTCGTCAAATTATTATCCTTTTCCTTGAATTTGAAAATAGGAGAGTTTTCTGTCTTGCAATTGAGAGACATATCACCAGATTTATTTATTTATTTTCAAATTTTGCAGCATGGATATTGAAGAAATTGAAGGGATGGATGGTGACTGGTTAGCCTGAGAAAGATTGATTGTTGGTTTTTTCGGATAATAATCAAATCGCCGGTAGCCTTCTCGTCTTCCTGCCCAACACTTGGGCACCTGGAACTTAGTATATTTTTATTTTTCTAAATATTGCGAATAAGACTTCTTGTCTGCCTGTATGTAACATACAGGAAGCAACCCATTTTTTGTTGATTGAAGTTGTAATATATAACTATTATTGTATTTCCTAGTAGATTATATTTGCAAAATCCCATTCTCAAGCTTCATATACAGAAGAGAATCACTAGAAGTTCTGCATGATACTGTTACCTACTCCCTTAATTTCATCCATGAGCAAATTTATTAGGTGCAATAGCTGGAAAAGATAAGAATAGTGAATATGTGATGAATGATCTTCAATATCATATCATACTTCTTCAAGAACTTCTCCCTTTGAGTAACATTAGATAATTTGTGTAGTCCTTCCAATCAAGAATTGGGGCCTTACAATCACTACCCAATACGCTTTTCTCAAAGTCGGAAAGTGATAATTTATGAAATTTCCTAGCCGTTTATAGATGCTAGGGCGTTGTGTATCGATTTGTACAGTGTTGTAGCTAACGCGTGAATGATGATTATCGATTCATATAGATCCAAGATCCTAGCTTTTAAGCTCTCTGTTTGTGTTATGCATAAGGGTTGCTGGTTTTGAGATGTCAAGTTTCTTTGTTTCTTGATTGCTGGCTTTTGAATTAAGCTCTAATGATTGAAATTGGTTGCTAAGCCAAGAAATAAAACAGGCACACTTAAAAATACACAATTTCTTGTCATGATCCACTGTCTATGACTCTATAACAACCCCCAAAAAACAAAGAAAAGAATGGAACACAATGTCGTTGTGAATGTGAAGGAAGTATTGTAAAACATGTGTTAAATCAAAGAAATAAGCCTAAAAGGTCCCATTCCCCTGCAGAGGATAGGCGTCGGCGCAGTCGAGCCAGGGGCCGTGCTCAGGCCTCCGGCTCCTCCTGAGCGCCTTCCAGACGACGCTGTTGCACTTGAATCCCGACCCGAATGACAGCTGCCAGACGCGGTCGCCCCGCCTGACGCGCTCCTTTGCCTCGAGGTAGGCGAGCTCGTACCATATGCTGCTGGAGGAGGTGTTCCCGAAGCGGTGGAGCGTGGCCCGGGAGGCCTCGAGGTTCTTGTCGCTGAGCTTGAGGTTGCGCTGCAGCTCGTCGAGGACGGTCTTGCTGGCGGAGTGGACGCAGAAGTGCTCGAAGGCGAGCTTGTAATCGGGGATGTAGGGCTTGGCGGCCTGGGAGCCGGAGCCCAGCAGCGTCTTCCACACGAGGGTCGAGAGGAAGAGGAGCTGCTCGGAGAAGGGGAGGACCAGCGGCCCCAGCGTCGTGATGTTCGTCTTGATCGCGTCGCCCCCGACCTCGACGAGGTCCTTGCTGATCTTCAGCCCCTTGTGCCTCTCGCTGTCTTCTTCCTGGTAGACGCTCCTGTTACATTTTTGTATGTGGAGTTTCTATGTTAGAATGCTCACTTTCATATTGTAACAAAAAACAGTATTTGGTTTTAAAAGGGATGAAAAAACAATCATCTTTTTGGGTGTTTTGCCCTTATTTCGAGTTTAGAAGTTGGTAGCTGTCCATTTTAGGGGGAAATCACAATCAATCTTAATCGTGATTCAAAGCTAAACTAGTGCCTAGTTGTGAATTGATGTCAATAATAGTTGAATTCATGACTACTACTATCTAGTAGTTGTTGTGAAATCATTCAAAATACATACCAATTTCATGACTAAACTAGCGATAAATCGTGAGTTCATGTAAGGAAAAGGACCAAATTATAATAAATCTAATGTTAATCCGTGCATTATGTGCAAAATAGACCACTTCACGACTAAATCCATGCTTAAGTGTCATGAATTTGTAAGAGTCGCTATTTTTTATCTTCGTTTTTATGTTATCTAGTGGTTGGTCGTGAAATCGTTCAAAATATATACCAATTCATGATTAAATTAGCCTTAATTCGTGAATTCAAGTTATGTGTAAAATAGACCATTTCACGGCTAATTTCGTGAAAAAAACCAAAAGTAAAATTGTAAAGAGTGACTATTTTCTTATCGTGCAAAAGTGCTTGTTTTATTAGTGGTGGATGGATGGCGAGGTTGGTTGGTTGGTTACCTGAAGCTGCGGTCGTCGGCGCCCTTGTGGGTCCGGACGATGTGCTCGAGGCTGTACTTGGCCCGTCGGTAGTCCCGGCGGCGGTTGGATAGCAAAACGGCGGAGCACCCCATCCGGAAGTAGCAATTAGGGATGAGCATCGACCGGTCCTTCCCCGGATACCAGTTGAATCCCACCATCTCGGTGCTGACGACGACGGCGTAGTTGTTGGGGTTGGCCTGCAGCATGTCGCGGGCGAGGTCGAGGGCGATCACGCCCGCGCTGCAGCCCATGCCCCCGAGGTTGAAGCTCAGGATGTTCCCGCGCATCTTGTAGTGGTTGATGATCATCGCCGAGAGCGAAGGGGTCGGGTTGAAGAGGCTGCAGTTGAGGACCAGCACCCCGACGTCCTTGGGCCGGAGACGCGTCTTCTCGAAGAGCTCGTCGAGGGCCCCGAAGATCACTGTTGCCGCCTCCGCCCGCCCTTCCTTCATGGTCGCCGTGTTCTCAGCCGACCCGATGGATTTGGGCACGTACGTCGCGTCGCCCAGCCCCGACGACTCGAGGATCCGTCGCTGGAAGTCTAGGCTCGCCTCGTCGAACTTGCCCGATTTTCGGGCTAGCTCGATGAATTCGTCTTTCGTTACCTACATCAATTGATTTAATTATAACGACTTTAGACCCCAAACATTAACCATTCTCAAAAAAATATGGAAATTAACAAACTTTTTTTTTTTTTTTTTTTTTGCCTCTCTCTCTCTATAACTCGTGAAGGATTTGGTATGGAATAGAGGTATGTACAGTACAATAGCTCTTTGGATTTTAGATATTTGAATTTTGACAAATTAGAAGGATTTATTTCAATCGGAACTAAGAAAGTCTAATTTAGATCAGAATTTTGCCTACTTGTTTGACTGTACAAGACTTTAGCATATTAAGTCAATCAGAAACTGTATAATTGCGAGTGCCGGTTGAAGTTAACTATACATTTAATCTAAAAATAATCTCTAAAATTGGAATCACAAACAATTTCATGAATATAATTTACAAAAAATATTCAAGTCTCCTACATATATGAATATGAGTTAACCTACAAGCCACTTTTAAACGTTTCATGATTTTGTCTGATTTCAACGTGAAAACGTCTGAATTCAAAAGAAAATCGAAATTCATTCCTCGTACGATTCGAACTCAGATACACGAATTCACCCCAACAAAACGAGATATCTTCACGAACAAAAATCACTTATATTGGTTCCTATTTTATATTTTCAAAGTAAATTCCTATTTTAACCAAATACACATATATATATATCGTACCACCTTTTAAATCGCATAAACTAACACAAAAACACTGCTTTCTTATCAAATCCACATCTACTTCACCAGTGCCCCACCCAAAAAAAATGTTCCATTGCAACGATCAATGACAAAAAACTGAATCCACATACCTTGTAATCGTCGGTCGGTTTGTAGCAGGCGAAATCAACGAGGTAGATGGAGCGCGGGCGCGAGAGGAAGTAGACCGAGAGCGTGAACACAAAGAGCGCAAAGAAGGCAACAAGCGTGGCGAGGTCGTAGGCGGCGGTGGTGTCCCAGATCCTCCGCCACAGCTCCTCCCGGCTGAGGCTGCCGACCTCGACGCCGAACACCAGCAGCAGCAGCGGCACCGTCGCCAGATATATCCCATGGTTGATCAAGTAGTGATACCCCAACCTCACATACTTGAGGTTGACGGAATTCACAAACTCCGGCAGCCGCCGCCGCACCCTCACCGAGAACGTCATCGACCCCGCCTCCATCCCCCGGTTCACGATCTCCGTCGACAGCATCTCTTGCTCTCCGCCTCGGCCCATTTCTTTTTTGGATGAAATAATTAGTGTGTTGGTGTTGGTGTTGGATGATTGTTGGAGGGGATTATTTATGGTGGTAGAGAGGGGGGAGGGGGAGGAGTAGGGTGGCTATGGGGAGGGGGGATTTAATGCTACCACCAAAGTTAGTTGGTTAGCTTTCAAAACCAACATTTAATTCTTGCATTTATGACAAGTGGTTCGAAATTTTACGACTCACATCTTTTTCTCCTCTGGCAATTCCCTATAATTTTGGCCTCTAAAAGATTGAATATAAATGTTGTTGAGTGTTATATCATTAATATTTGATGAGATGATGGAGTTTTTATCGGTATAGTCAAGGGAATTATGTTTTTTTTTTTTTATATATGTATGTTTGGAATAATTAATTAGCCAGATTTAGAGGTTACATATTTTAATAGTCATTTTAATATAGTAAAAAAAAAATAAGAATTGGCCCGTAAATATAAGAAAAAAAAAATGGCCTTCTGTTTCACGAATTTGCACATGTGAATTCGTGAAATGGTGAATTTTACACACTATTTCACGAATCGTGAAATGGACTGTAAAAACACGATTTCATGAATTTGCACGTGCGAGTTCGTGTAAATAGTGAATTTTACACACCATTTTGATTAAGGGATATTAGCCCCTAAATACATGAACTTTGCCCGGATTCTGGAATTGCACATGAGCTTTAATTTCTGCCTGA
>JAYJMF010000031.1:1643855-1656717 GCA_036873715.1 Salvia sclarea | reverse complement strand
CAGATGTCAATGATGGGAGAAATGAATTTCTTCCTAGGTCTTCAAGTGAAGCAATCAGCTGAAGGAATCTTCATCAACCAATCCAAATACACCAAGGAGCTGGTGAACAAGTTTGGAGTTCAGCATATGAAGAGTGTGAAGATTCCAATGAATACGAACTGGAAGATGCATAATGTGATACCTAAATTCCACTAAGTTCATCATACCTTAATTAAATAAATGCACTAACATGTCACTCTTCCAATTACCAAAATTAGAAGCAACACACCACATAATCAAATAGGTATAATTGTCAATTTACCCAAATTGACATATTCATAATTAATAAGATCATGCATAATAATCCACCATTTAATTATTCAATTATCCAGAAATTGAATAATTAAGCTGGCTCAAAATACTGAAAAGTATTCACGAAATATTTAGCAAACAAAAGCATTTAAATTTTTTTAAATTTTAATGAGAAAGTGAGCAGCCTGCTTCTGGCGGGCTGTCACAGATACAGTGAAAAATTATAAATAATAACGTAAAAAACAATACAAAGTATTAATAATAATAATAATAATAATAATAATAATAATAATAATAATAATAATAATACGACCAATACACAACAAAAGAAATATATTTACGGTAATATAAACAAATTAGTAGTTACTACATTTACAAAGTGAATCAAACATTACTAAACACCTCCTTATACACTACATTATTAGTCGATGAATCAAACACTATATTATTTCCTAGTTTGTTTTTTTTGGGGAATAAAAAAAAGATTCTGCATATAGTATAGATATAAACAATCATGGATACAGTTTACATCTATACTTCACTCAAACTATTTTCGATTACACATAATGCAAGTACTATTTATCATTATAGCATAATCTGTTCATGAGTACCTCATTATCGAACAACACACATTCGATAGACAAAATGTCTCCATCCTTTGATGATTTTGGAAAGTATAGACGTGCTATCTTTGCTTTGATCACAGATGTAGTGATTGATGATTTCAGATTTGTCAACTTAGTGTAGAAGGGCGCCATTTTTTTAACCTGAGAAATAAAAGGTTAATATAATGTTTCACAATAAAGCTCAAGGAAAATATAAAAAATCAGAGTTTATACAAAGCATTTTCATCAATCGGATATTTAAGAAGGAAAAAAAATCAAAGTAAATCGTCAGTATTTTTGGAAAATAAATACAGATACTATGAGAAAAAAGTGAAATAAAACTCACACTCAGTCGAAAATTGGTAACATCCATAAATACGAAAACCATCTTCAAAATCTGTGTAGCAATGAATGCGAAAAACATTTTCTAAAATCTGTGTAGCAATGAATGCGAATACATTTTCTAAAATCCGTGTAGCAATGAATGCGCAAAACATTTTCTAAAAACTGTGTAGCAATGAATGTGAGCAAAAAATTTAAGGAGAGTAATTTTTGTCATGTACCAAAGAGTGAGTTTACGAAAAATGTGTGGAGCAATGAATGCAGTCACTTGTATTTATAGGATTCTAAAATTCAAAATTCAAATTTGCAGCTTCAAGTTTGGCTCCAAGTTTGCGCTCCAAAACTTTGACCATTGGTTAACAATTAAATCCGATGATAATTAGATTTATTAAATTTATTTTGAGTTTATTTAAATTTAAATTTAATTTAGGTATAAATTACAGCCTAAACTTGGGAACTCACAAATTAATTTTTTGGTCACAGGTACAAATCTTCTATGCTCATATATCTAAGGAATTATTCAGCAATTTTTAGTGTGTGGCGGTTGTACAACCTTGGAAAGCACGATTCTCTATTCTCTATGGCGGCTGAAAAGTTTTTCTGTAGGAATGATTTAGTCTGATGGATGTAAAAATAGAAGAAATACATCTGTAGTATAAGATAATTGTGCATCTCGAAAAATACAATGGCATCTTTTCATATTTTTTTTCTTTTTTTATTATTATAAATTGCTGCCAGAAATACAGCTGTAATATTTTATTTGTAATCTTTTATATTAAATTAAGAAAAGAGTTTGGGCGCCATTTCCATTACAAAACCTTGACAAAACCTTCCTTGACAATTGAGCTTTTATATTAGTATAGATTCCACGCCGCTCACCATCGGCTGTTTCTGAAGACTGGTAGAAGTTGATCATTTGGTTGTTGAACCAAAGCAGAGAAATTTAAATCGAAGAGGGGAAAGAATGGTTTCTGAGATGTCAAGCGCGGATGGCGGCGCAGCAGCAGCGAGTTTGCAACGCACTTTTAAATACTTATTAGGTTTCTCAATTTTCACGTTTGTCTCCATCTTCATTTTTTATTCAGCTTGTGATACAGTATTTACGTGTTACAATGTGTAATTTGTAGCTACGCAGTTTCTGTCTAGAGGAATCCCGTTCATATTCAATTCCTGGATTGTCAGACACTTATCTGAGGAGGATTATGCGGTAACTCTATTTTCAGAGCTTTCTTTTCTTTTTGGGGAAATGAATATGAATGTAGTGGTAAACTTAATTGTATTTATAAAAGGATTTGTTGTAGATCAATGAACATATGGATGATTTCAAATCTGTTTGATTCCAATTGCCAAGAATCCATACTAGGTGGGGGTGGCTCAAAATTGCTTCTTTTTTGTTTCGATTGAATTTGAGTGCTTTGGGCACTAGAATTGTTTAGAGGAGATAAATCAGAATTCTAACACGGGATGTTCACAGTTGTAGTTTCAGTTGTAAGAATTGATATGACATGTGTCCACTTTACTTTTTTGAGATAGACTGTGATGTTTAGATGCATGCCACCAAACCTTTTGCTTTTCATTTTAAAATGCCATGTTTAAATTTTGTGCATATCTGAATTAGTTTCATATGTTCCAATATGAACTTCTTCTCCTTTTATTTCATAGTTCAATAATTATCTACATGTATTGATATTCTCAAAATACTTCTTGTTGACTATCCATATGTTCTTTTCTTTTCAAGTATGATCTAACATTATGTGTTTCTTGACAATGCAGGTATATGCTGTGCAATTTCATTTGTTTGTTACCTGCATATTGTTTCTTAGTAGAGAGGGATTTCGGAGAGCATGCATGAGGGCAGATATCAGATGGTATTCTCAAATGCTTTTATTACTGCTATTGCTCAATGCCCATAATGTCTATTTCGTCTTGTTGTATTATACCTGCTCTCTGTGCTAGCTTGCCTTCAGGATTCTGATTTGCTTGCTTCCATTGATTAGCTGATGGCTTCCAATGTCGTGAAATTTTGCCATCATTCCAGAAAGTTCAATGTCATTACTTCACATGTTATAACTTCATTAGTGCCTAAAAAATGTTCACTGAATTCAGTTTCTTCATCCAAAATCTTGTTCAGCTTGATTTTTTACTGTGGCAATCATGTTTGAGGTTGTGTGCTTCTTCTGCTCATTTACTAAATACATATGTTTGCCAAATGATTGGTCTCTTGATGATGTATTTTCAAGTACCAGCACATGCATGGGTATTGTGGTTGTGTTTGGTTTTCTGAATGTACTCTCACAATTTGATTTATCAGTGATGGTGCTTCCGCAACAGGAGCAGATGCGGCTAAGCTTTTGAAAGTGGCCTGGATGACCTTGCCTATAGGAATACTAGTTACACTTGGAGCGTGTATATTTGTATTCTGGTGGCAAGACCTAAGTTATTCTAGTTCATATGCACATGCTATCTTGATTAATGGTAAGCTATTAACCTCTGTCAATACTCTAAAAATTTAAAATTCAGTGCGGCATAGAATATAACCTAGGACTTCAGTAATGTGGTGCTTTGATTTCACACAAAAGTGAATTTAGATAATTCTTGCTGTTAGCAAAATATACTACTATTATGTTTCAGATTTGAGATACATATAGCATTAAAATGTTTATTTCTATAATCAATTGCTATTCAAGGGAACAGAATGTTAACTGGCATAAGTTGATATCATCTTCCATAAAACATTTTTTCTCTGTTCAAGACCCAAATTTTATTTATTTATGCATATGCAGGTCTTGCATGCATACTTGAGCTACTGGCAGAACCGTTTTATATTTTGTCCCAGACATTGGTTCTTCTAAGATTGCGGCTTCTTGTTGAAACTGCTGCCACTCTTTCACGCTGCATAATAACATATGTTCTCCTTAAGCAGCCGAGCCTGGTAAGTAATGCGGCTTGCTATGCATTATCAAATGTAAAGGAATTTTTATTGCCCTTTGAGAGTTAAGCAAACAGCTTTGACTTCAAACTATTTGCTTTCCTCCGAAGGAGTCTTTACCTTCCTTCATTGGGTAGGGAATTAGGTGCATGCAACCTCATAAACTATTTCACGGGGCCGAACTTGACATTTGAACATTTTTTATGTTTCATCTAGCCTCCTAAGCTCTGAACAAATGAACAGATGAATTATAACTTCTCGGCATTCTCATTACTTTGATATGTTCTTCTCTTGATTGTGAAATAAATCATCATACTTAGAGTGCCTTTAGTTAGTAAAATGCAGATTTTTTTTAAGTAAGTAAAGTTGTGCTAGAACTGTTTTGTGTTTGTGTGTGGTCTCCAACTGAGTTGTACTGTAACTGCTAATAAATCAACTATTATATGAACTGCAGGAGAAAGCAATTGTATTTGCACTGTCACAGGTTGCGTATGGATCATCAATTTTCTTGGGTTACTGGGGATACTTTCTTCTCTTTCGAGTATATAAATCCTCTGTTCTCTTTCCATTCAGGTATTAATTCCTTTTGAGGCCTCCGTTGTATTGAGCTGCACTTATTTTCTATAAAGAACATAACATGGAAAAATCAAATGTCTGGCTTCTTAGAGAATTATTCATTGAAGTGTATTGAAATCTTTTTCTCATGAACTGTTCCGATGCCTGGAAAATGTTAGATCTCTTTTATATTCATTTTTCCCTAATCATACTTGATCCATTATATAGCTCGGCTCCATTTTTGTTTTAAATACTTCAGTATATTATTCTGGACTGAAATGATTGTTAGATAGATAGTGGTCAAAGGAAGTTAGTCGTGTTTTGTTTTATGAGATTTTATTTGATTCTGTAGTGAGATAAAAGGTGTCAATCCGAATAATATTGTGGCATCCAATAAATGTTATGATCTTAGCTTCACTTTTTGGACCATGTAGTAATGTCTATCCAGCTTTTCTGGCATACAAAACCCTTGTTGTCTTCTTTTTGACATACATAAAGTGTGATATGTAATTCAAAGATGTACAGTATTTAATATATATTTGGTTAATTTAAAATATCAGCTACTTTTCTCATTTATTTACTTCCAAGTAGTATTTAATAAAGCTTCTCCAAGTCCTTCTAAATTGATATTGGTGTTCAGGGTAGGAAATGCAATGAGTTATGACCGACCTCTTGCCAACATGTGTATGATTTTTACTTTTCAATCAATCCGGAAGTTGATTCTTCAGGAAGGTGAAAAGTTTGTTCTTGTTTGGTTGGATACACCATATAACCAAGCAGTATATGGACTCGTTGACAAACTAGGTAAGTCAATTATTCCCATCTTCCTTGTGTTTTTTATTTGGAACAATGGTATTATCTTCAAATGGATGCTTGCTTGATATGGAATATGGATGCAAGATTTAGCTCTTTATCTTGATCTGCTATTTAGTTAGTATTCTGAAATATTAGATGTTTTTTTTTTTCTTTCTTTCTTGCAGGAAGCTTAGTGGTGAGGTTGATTTTTCTTCCATTTGAAGAAAGTTCTTACGTCACTTTTGCAAGGTCTGCGTCAGGTTTATATCTCTTCTTTTACGGGAATTCCTTTCTTGCATCCCAGAAATGTGTATTATCTAATTCTGCAATACTTTCTCTGCTGGAAGGAAGCCTTCCAATCCCCGACCTTCTCGATCTTTCGACGAGGCCTCCATATCAAGATAGCCAACTGTTTATTCCCCTTTTCTACATAAACCCTATGTCCTAAGTCTTACTGTCCTTACGTCAGGGAGTTGGCACCTGCAATCCTAGATCTAGAATATAACAAGGCAGCCCTTCTCTCCGTCAAAAATGGTTGCGGATACAACCCGTTAAAAAAATAACTGTTTTTAATAGTTTGAATTTGAAATTTTGAATCTCGGGAATGAGTAGTTTGCTTTTCAAATGGGTACATACTATTTCATAGAAAAGACAGGCTTGGCAACCAAGAGAAAAATCCGTGGACAATGTTCGATATATTAACAAATGGGGATACATAGACATTGACTTGATTTGGCGGTATAATTATCAAAACCAATAGAAAAATCTGTGGACAATGTTGGATACCAACCAACAAGGATATGTAGACATTGACTTGATTTGGTGGTATAATTATCAAAACTTACTTGGTAGTTTTTATCTGTATGCTGACATGCTGAAATATGTTGGGTTATAGAATGGGGGTTTCTTCCTTATCCCTGGTATCCTTGTTAGTTGTTACCTTATGATGAAGGTTTGTCTTTGCCTTTTAACTGTTGCTCAAATGCATTAGCCTATTTAAACACAGCTTGAATTTTTCTTTTGCATTAATGCTTAGGGCTCTGCTCATTTTATAAGAAGATTTTCATTATTCTTGAGTTTGCCTACATTTTTTTTACCAAATACCTGCTTTTATTATCCAAACTATTGATCACCTCTTACGAGTTACAGCTGATGAGTGAGAGAATGATCCCCTTTGTCATCCCATCGTGCTGAAACAAAGATGCTAATTATGTTATGTTATCCTGTTTCTATACTGGAAATAACTTCCACAAGAATCTTATAAGCAGTTATTCTGATGGTAGATTGACTGGAGCAGTCCATCAAAGTTGTATCATGTATGTTATTGTTTAGTACCACTTAATGTCGAGGATGCTTGTGCGAATTCATTTATCTCCTGCATGGAGACCCTTTATTTACCTTGTATGAATGCTCCCAACAATTTGGACCTTTTCTTGAAAGGGCCATTAAATTTGGGAATGATCTATTTGGTTTGGTGGGTTGTGGGGTCTTCATGGAAAATTCATAGTGCTTGTATTGATTTTCTGCTTACTTAGGCTATTAATTAAAGGAATGCAGGTGAAGTTAGCTTCTGTAGAGATTATAAAGGAATCCATGGACAGAATATGACTCGTCGATACTAAACTTGAATCTTGCATTACTTTTGGTATGGCGGAACGATAAATTAAATTGACTCTTAAAGATTGTTCAA
This sequence comes from Salvia sclarea, assembly GCA_036873715.1. Classification (NCBI taxonomy): domain Eukaryota; kingdom Viridiplantae; phylum Streptophyta; class Magnoliopsida; order Lamiales; family Lamiaceae; genus Salvia; species Salvia sclarea. The sequence continues at coordinate 1,649,510 of JAYJMF010000031.1, read as the reverse complement.
ACAAAATTTGATATCAAATTATTGAAACCAAGTTAGGGCCATTTGCAATTTACAATATTTAGTCTCATTTTAGATTTACATGACATTCATTTCTAATATGCATGCTAACTTTCTTCGTATGCATGCAGGAGATCCTGGAAGAAAAGAGAGAAACCTTGGGAGGAGTCTAACAGATGCGCTGAAGCTTGTTTTGCTAATAGGTACCTTTTCCAGTTAACCTTAACGAACCTATTTCTTGGTTCAGTATGGTAGAAATATTCCTTAGGTGGTGACACATATATTTTTCGTAAAAGAAAATCAACTTGTTATTAACCTATCAAACTTGTTGATATATAGGAAGAAATTAAGTGGGAAATGAATGAGCTTAGTAATAGAATGATGATGGGGAAGGAATGAGCCATGTAATAAAATTTGTATGGTTGGTATCCAAAGGAAATGGAATAGTCATTGCTTTATCTGATCTCATTCTGCGGTTGGTAATGAGTCATGTAATACACTAATTGAATATGTTTCTTTCAAAATAATCAAATTACACTTTTAAGATATTTGTTGCAGAAAACCATTGTATATGATTTCGAAATACAGGCTAATTGTAGTCTAAGCTAATTAGAAATGCAAAATAAATAATTTATTCTAAATTAAATTACAAGGGTTTTATAATTTAGCAACATCCTTAAATATATATTTTAAGAAAAAGTTCCAAAAACAGTTTTTTCTCAACAAAGACAATTTCCAACATAGTTGTAAGATCTAGCCACAACTAAATTAAGCATGCTTAAATAACAAAAATTTCCTCAAAATAAACTATTTATTGTTTCGTAAACTTAAGCCATAATTCAATACATGATCAAGTATGAAAGTATTTTAATCAAGATTAAGAATTAATGATCAGTTGTGCAGAGTGGATTTCCCAAGATGTTTAATTTTCCAAAATAAAAGTAAATAAGGGTATTTCTGTCCAAACATGAAATAAAATCTATTCCTGATAGTTATAAACAGATAATACCGAGGGGGTGGGAGGATGGTTAATCCCATGCTCCTTGGAGTAGTGCTATCTACGAGAATGATGATTCCTAATCGTAGAACTTTCACGCTCACACAATCAGTTGTGTATTGCAATCCAGCAGGTGTGTTGGTGTTGCTTGTTATCTATGTATCTTTATTCTTTGCTGAAACCTACTGTTCTTCTATTTTGCAGCTCTGGTGGTAATTTCATTTGGTCCGAGTTATTCCTATTCCCTCCTCAGATTGCTGTATGGAAGGAAATGGAGTGACGGAGAAGCTTCGGCAGCACTCCAATATTATTGCCTTTACGTGATTGTTGTAGCCATGAATGGTATTTTTTATACTTCCAATTTATTTCTCATCTTTCCACTGGATCACGCCATATATATTCTTTTTTTTCTTGCTCTTGGTGAGGTTTGTTTAGTGCTGCATTTTTAATTTTATTTTTCATCATCAAAATTGGTTGCAGTTTTCTGGAAGAACAATAATAATAGTTTTGACTATACAAGGGAAACTACATGAACATGACTCGAAGTAGTTTGACTGAATCAAAATCTTACACCAAGTTACAGAGCTTCTATTTGAAAGTATAAGCCCTTATCTTTCTCTTTTCTATCAGGAACATCCGAGGCATTTTTGCATGCAGTTGCAACAGAGAATCAACTTAAACGATCGAATGACTCATTGCTGGTCTTCTCATTGATTTACCTAGTCTTGAATGTCTCACTTATAAGATCAGCAGGTGCAATTGGGTTGATCCTAGCAAATTCATTGAGTATCCTTTACTATTTTCCCAACTCTTATTAGATTGCTACATAGGTAACTCTAGTCTGCCTTATCTGCTGCTTAATGAAAGTCATTATGTTAAGTAGCATATGTTGGTGAAGTGACTCTATCATTTCTCTTAGTGTTTTTTTTTGCTAGCTGAGTTACATGTGGAGCTTTGTATTGTCTAGATATTGTACTGCTGCCTGCTTTTGTTGAAGCTATTTAGTTTTGAGCTAGTATCATGCTAAAGCTTAGCCATATAGTTTATTGGTTAAATTGTTGGGGTGATCACAAACGAAATATCATCCTTGATATTGGGCTTCCATGATATTGTAATGGTTAATTTTCTTTGGCAGAAGTTGAAATGTCCGTCAAACTTGTGTTTTATGTGAAGTTTGTGAACACTGTTGATGTGGCAGTTATCTACGTGCCACTCTGATTAATGTTGTCTCTCTAGGGCACCCCTGGTTTTGATATAGAGACTTCAATTTGAGTATGTTTCTTTTTCTTGCTTAGAACTTAACATCTAATACTTGCTTTTAGTCTCACTCACTTTGCTATAATTACAATCAATAAGTGTCTTTTCCGCTCAAAAGAAAGAGCTCATCATGTCATGTGGTTTGATAATCTTAACGTTGCCAATCTGCAATAATGGTAGTAATAGTTGCACCCTCAACAAGGTTGATGATTAATTGATCATTTTTAAGTATCTTTTTCCTTGACATCAGTAAAGACATGATCTTCAGGATAGTCTACTCAGCAATTTTCATCAGAAAGTTTTTCAAGGTATGCCTATATTATAAAACTTAATATGACCTGCTTTCATATTGCTTATGTCGAATTTATACATTCCACTCATTGTACGTCATCTTCGCAGGAATCTTCTTCGTTTTCCTTTAAAAGTTGCTTGCCTGGCGGGTATGAATTTCTGCTGGTCTCAGGTGTTGCCACCTTCATCTTCGAAAGGATATATCTTGACCGAGATAACTTCTGGGCCACATTTGCCGTGCATTTCTCTTTTGGTTTCACCTGTTTCGTTGTATCCGCTTATATAATGTGAGTATCACTTTCTGCTTCTTCATAAGCTAACCTTGAAGTTTTCCAATCTATTTAGTTTTGATATTTCTAATAATGGCACTCTTGTATCCAGCTACCGAAAGGAGAAGGCTTTCATCAGCAAAATCATACACTTCCGAGAGCACGCTGACTGAACTGCTATACATCGCAGGTTAGATGTCTATCGACACTCAAATCTGTCGTAAAAGAGTTCTATTTAGTATTCATTCTTACCTTTCTTCATATATTATTATCGATACATAGGTTGCAACGTTACCATGCATTTCAAATGAGAACAATGGTGTTATTACACACTTATATAATGGACACGAAGAATCACAGTTTTATAGACTTTTTTTGTATCATCTTTATTGCAAATTGATGGTTTCAGTTAGGTGGCATTAGTAATTGAAGTGTAACATTGTAAGTTAGTCTCACCTACGAGGGCAAGTACTCTTTTTTCTTTAGAAAGTTGTAGGTTGGTTAAATATACGCTCGGAATATTTGATGAATTTAATTGTCTCTACGTGGAGGGTATATTAACGCAAAAGTTTGCAGGATGAAGAGTTGTATATTTTCAAAGCAGATTTTGGAACAAAAAATAAAATTCATTGAATTATTAAAAAAATAAAAATAATCGTAGATATACAAAATAAAAGTTTTTGCTTATGTTCATTAATTCAACAATATAATTTGCAGTTCCAATTGCAATAGTAAGAGATGAAATCTAATTTAATTTACACTTAAAAAACAAATATCAACATATATCCCTAATTTTACATTTGAGAATTTAATTAATTATGCTTTTTTAAAATTTCTTGACGAACATTTGAGAATTTAATTATGCATATTTAAATTTAATCACTTCGTCGAGACTCAAGATGGACTCGTAGGAAGATATTTTTTTTTTGCTAGTTAGTTTGTTCTTGGGCTTGTGGCAAATATGCAATATTAACAGGAGTGGTCCTATATGTAAACTGGTGTGAACTTAAGGACCTTTCATTCTTTACTGAAATGTGGGATACCAATAACACATGCAAATATGCAATTATTTGACAATCAATTAATGTTGAGAAGGTGCATATGTAAGGGTTAAGAAGAGGCTAAATGGAATGATGTGATTAACGCGGGAGTAAATAAAAAGATGCCAAAGATAGTCCAGGCGTAAAAAGAGATCCAAGTGAAGTTGGATGAGAACTTTTACTGCACTATAATATTAATAGATACTATCAGTGTCACATTCATTCGTTTTTATCAAGTTACATGTTTATGTCGAGGACTCCATCAAAGATTTATAGCAATTCACAAGCTTGCGATCAAGTTTTTATCGAGTTGAATTTTGATTTAATTAATACTACTATATATTTTTCTTAAATATTGCCGACACTTATGAACTCTCGGAACACCAACCTTCGGTATACACTTTAGAATTTGAGGATCCCAAATTACTACCTAAACATAAAAAAACACAACAATACATAATAATATTGAAGCATAGTTCCTCCCAAGGTAGACAAAGTCGTTAGTTCACTGAACGATTTAGCCATGTAGGCAAATGCCGCTGCCAGATCAGCTTTAATTTGGGGATCCAATTAAAATTTACGGGTAAATTTTATAAAATTAAAAGTTTGTGTATTTTATTTTAAAGTTTTTGTTCGTAGAAGTTCGCAGTTGCACCAAGTAATTTAAGATCTTTGATCTGAGTAATACTAACTCCACTACAAACTCAGTCGTATCTATCAAAATATTTCCAGTCTTCATGTTTATACATTATTTTTGTTTGCGTAGCTACCATTAAATTTCTATATTTCTTTAGAAAACTTGAAATTTTATTTATAAGACCCACGGGCAAGATGATTCCGGACTAAAATAAATTATTTCTGAATATTTTTACCTTAATTATATTGTCACTGATGGTGCTGAAAATTTCAAACATTCAGAAACCAAATATATATATTACCCAATCTTTAATAAAGAAAAAAAAAATATCGAATTTGACAAAATTACGTGAAAAATTAATGCAACACTAATATTAATTACTAATTAATTCATTAGCTAATAAAATCACTAGCCAAAAACCACAGGTTCAGTGATTAGTTGGAATCACTAACCGCAAATCCTTCACTTGTTAGATCAGCGGATAATGATTCTTAGAGGACTAATAGCTAGTGAATATAGAGTTACACGATTTTTCACATAACTTTTGTCATACCCAAGAACATTTTCATCCCGTCAATTCAAAATTTGATATTGTTAACATCAATATTATAAAAATATAAATAAATTTAATATATAAAATACGAATTTTTTTCCAATGTTCATACTGTTCGACAGGGCCGGGGCAAGCCTAAAAGGAGTCCCGTGCCAATTGAACACATTAGGCCCTTTATTAATAATATCTTTATTATTTTATTAAATTATATGATAAAAAACAGAAAAAACAAATTCAATGCTTGGTATAGAAAGGGTTAAAACCTATTATAATTTCGTGTGGGCCTTTTTATAAGATAGCCCACAATTTACCAACACATTCTGAATCTAAAAAAGACCCCAAAACTTCAAAAATAATTTTAAGAAATGTTTGTGCTGGGAATTGAACTCAAGACAATATGAAAAATATAAAATTTTTTGTCAACTACTCTAACATAAGTATGTATAATTCTAAAGAAGAAAAATATAGGGCAAATAGCCTCTAAATTGCTGAACTTTGCCCAAATTCTCGTTTTGTATACCACCTTTAAAATCAGCATGCAAATTGCCAAACTTTCAATTTTTTTTTTTTTTTTTTTTTTTTTTTTTTTTTTTTTTTTTTTATTTTGGAAAAAA